>CALYLW010001002.1:175000-218828 GCA_944989445.1 Ampullaceana balthica | reverse complement strand
CCATATAAAGTAATAAAAACACTGTCATGTGTCTATGGTTAATATTCAAAATTAGTGATTAGACCTTCAACAATACTAGTATTTGATAATAAGCCACCTTAGGGACACACTTCATTAGAACTTATCTTTCTTCTCAACTGTGGGGTGTTCTTTTGTTTTACCGTTGACAATAAATGCGATGGTATGAACCGACTATAAGCTACAATCCACATCCAATTCGAGTGTAGGCGACCAATCAGATAAGTTACATGCCAGGAGAAGACCAATCAGATTAAGCTATCTACCAGGAGACGACCAATCAGATTACACTACCTACCAGGAGGCGACCAATCAGATTATAATACCTGCCAGTAGACGACCAATCAGATTACACTACCTGCCAGTAGGCGACCAATCAGATTTGCGACGCCGACTATAGAGATGAGGAATGACGCGTCATTCTTGTCTATTCCTATGGACATCGCCAGGTAGGGTAAGTAAGTCATGGACACCGACTGGGCTGATGGTTAAAAAAAAGAAGTAGTCATTGCATTAGTACTTTCTTACAATTCCCTACTTTATTTACATTCTACAATTCCACTAATAGATAAATTCGGTTATTTGTTTAAAATGAAGGCCAACATTTTCTTATTGACACAATGTTTCAGCATGTTTTAACTAATATTAAAGACATAAACCATTATTAAAAAAAATGTTAATGACTAAAGAGAAATGAAGATAATCATTACACATTATGACAGTAATCCAATCATGAAACTATCTACCGTGTGAAGCTAAAAAAAAATTGAAACAACACCTGTCACATTCTGCAGACGACGATCCGAGTTACCTGTCAACATTTTTAAGGTATTGAAGGTAATAAAACAAACCCGTAAAAACAAAGTTTTTGACTATAAATCCCTCATATATGAGACATAACTAACAGTATTTATTATGTTCAAACGCGACAAACATTTACTGACTGAATCTGTCTTAACTCCCCTTTGATTTATAACCGGGGGGTGGGAGAGGGGAAAGGTCTGGTCACCGATCGCTGGACCGAGCTCAACTTGACACGTAAAATGTAAACAAAAGCACGTCGGTACATCGACGGATGGCGTCAACGCTTGAACTGAACTGTCACGTGAAAAAAAAACACTGTGAAATTGACTTACATACGTTGTATAGAGATAAACTAAACATGCATTAATTTAATAACTGTACATTCAATCGACCTGAAATTTTAATACAATGCTTTGTTAGGTGACACGAGTGTTTTTTCCAAATTTCAGCTCGATGCTATCACGGGAAGTGGGTCATTTTTTACTTTGTTTTTCCGCCCGACGAAGAGATGACGATAGAGAGACAAGATTTCGAAGTTAATATAAGGGATTTAAAAATAAACTGACTCACCGGTCCACACCAACTGACTCACCTGTCCACACCAACCGACTCACCTGTCCACACCAACTGACTCACCTGTCCACACCAACTGACTCACCTGTCCACACCAACTGACTCACCTGTCCACACCAACTGACTCACCTGTCCACACCAACTGACTCACCTGTCCACACCAACTGACCCACCTGTCCACACCAACTGACTCAGCTGTCCACACCAACTGACTCACCTGTCCACACCAACTGACCCACCTGTCCACACCAACTGACTCACCTGTCCACACCAACTGACTCACCTGTCCACACCAACTGACACACCTGTCCACACCAACTGACTCACCTGTCCACACCTACTGACTCACCTGTCCACACCAACCGATTCACCTGTCCACACCTACTGACTCACCTGTCCACACCAACTGACTCACCTGTCCACACCAACTGACTCACCTGTCCACACCTACTGACTCACCTGTCCACACCAACCGACTCACCTGTCCACACCAACTGACTCACCTGTCCACACCAACTGACTCAACTGTCCACACCAACCGACTCACCTGTCCACACCAACTAACTCACTTGTCCACATCAACTGATCACCTGTCCACACCAACTGACACACCTGTCCACACCAACTGACTCACCTGTCCACACCTACTGACTCACCTGTCAACACCAACCGACTCACCTGTCCACACCTACTGACTCACCTGTCCACACCAACTGACTCACCTGTCCACACAAACTGACTTACCTGTCCAAACCAACTGACTCACCTGTCCACACCTACTGACTCACCTGTCCACACCAACCGACTCACCTGTTCACACCAACTGACTCACCTGTCCACACCAACTGACTCAACTGTCCACACCAACCGACTCACCTGTCCACACCAACTGACTCACCTGTCCACACCAACTGACTCACCTGTCCACACCAACTGACTCACCTGTCCACACCAACTGACTCACCTGTCCACACCAACTGACCCACCTGTCCACACCAACTGACTCACCTGTCCACACCAACTGAATCACATGTCCACACCAACTGACTCACCTGTCCACAACAACTGACTCACCTGTCCACACCTACTGACTCACCTGTCCACACCAACTGACTCACCTGTCCACACCAACTGACTTACCTGTCCACACCAACTGACTCACCTGTCCACACCTACTGACTAACCTGTCCACACCAACCGACTCACCTGCCCACACCAACTGACTCACCTGTCCACACCAACAAAACCAACTGTCCACACCAACCGACTCACCTGTCCACACCTACTGACTCACCTGTCCACACCAACCGACGCACCTGTTCACACCAACTGACTCACCTGTCCACACCAACTGACTCACCTGTCCACACCAACTAAACCAACTGTCCACACCAACTGACTCACCTGTCCACACCAACTGACTCACCTGTCCACACCAACTGACTCACCTGTCCACACCAACTGACTCACCTGTCCACACAAACTGACTCACCTGTCCACACCAACTGACTCACCTGTCCACACTTACTGACTCACCTGTCCACACCAACCGACTCACCTGTCCACACCTACTGACTCACCTGTCCACACCAACTGACTCACCTGTCCACACCAACTGACTTACCTGTCCACACCAACTGACTCACCTGTCCACACCTACTGACTCACCTGTCCACACCAACCGACTCACCTGTCCACACCAACTGACTCACCTGTCCACACCAACTGACTCACCTGTCCACACCAACCGACTCACCTGTCCACACCAACCGACTCACCTGTCCACACCAACTGACCCACCTGTCAACACCAACTGACTCACCTGTCCACACCAACTGACTCACCTGTCCACACCAAATGACTCACCTGTCCACCCCAATTGACTCACCTGTCCACACTAACTGACTCACCTGTCCACACCAACTGACTCACCTGTCCACACCTACTGACTCACCTGTCCACACCTACTGACTCACCTGTCCACACCAACTGACCCACCTGTCCACACCAACTGACTCACCTGTCCACACCAACTGACTCACCTGTCCACACCAACTGACTCACCTGTCCACACCAACTGACTAACCTGTCCACACCGACTGACTCACCTGTCCACACCAACTGACTCACCTGTCCACACCAACTGACTCACCTGTCCACACCAACTGACTCACCTGTCCACACCAACTGACTCACCTGTCCACACCAACTGACTCACCTGTCCACACCTACTGACCCACCTGTCCACACCAACTGACTTACCTGTCCACACCAACTGACTCACCTGTCCACACCTACTGACTCACCTGTCCACACCAACCGACTCACCTGTCCACACCAACTGACTCACCTGTCCACATCAACTGACCCACCTGTCCACACCAACTGACTCACCTGTCCACACCAACTGACTCACCTGTCCACACCAACTGACTCACCTGTCCACACCAACTGACTCACCTGTCCACATCGTGAAGGTGATGAGCAGCAGGATGAACACATTGTTTCTCAGGAGCCTCAAGGGGCACAACTGGTTGAAGGCGTGCTTGACCTTGTTATTCCCCGTGTCCACCTCCACTGTCCCCTCGTCCTCGGACGTCTTGGTCAGTGCGGCCAGGAAAGTTGCCATACTGGTGAACTCTGGATTGTTCTCGATGCTGATGCTACCACCCTAGAGGATGTCCTTCCTCATGATGGGCCACGTCAGGCCGCGATCGAACCTTTGCACGATGACGGAGTAGTGGCGCTGGTCAATTTTAGTGACGGACATTGAGGTCATCGATGGCTCGTTCGACAACTTCAACTTCCCTGAAGTGGAGTATTTCTTGAAACTGCTCCGGTTATCATTGAGGTCAAGGTCTTTTAAGATTGTGTATTTTTTACCGGGGACATAAGTTCCGGTTTTACCTCGTAACACAATGGTTGTCGGGATAATCGTTTTTTTGTTGGTGGTGTCGCCGTTTCTCCAAGGAAACTCAACTCTCTGGTGGTTGGTGAACATCCTTGTGCTCACGTGGAGAATCTGTTTCCTTTCTTGTGTGTTCGTTTTTCGGGTAGATAGTTCCTTGTCACCTTGCCCTTTAGCAGCACGCGCTCCTGACCTACATTCGCAATCAACATGGTCGCGTGCATGATTTAACTCCAGATCGGAGAGTTCGACTGGCAGAACCTCAGTCACGAGGTCTAGAACTCTTCCTCTCCACACAGAAGATTTTCTCAATGTTCTCAAACTGTGACAATTGACGGCCCTGACCTGTGACGTCTTACGGGCGGTGTACATGACCTTAGTTTGAGAATCAGACAATACGATCTCGGCCTCTACGTCATGAGAAGACGTCAAGACAACGTCAGCACAACAGAAAGTCAGGCAGCCGGACGTATTTCCGGTGCTGCGCTGTGGTGATGCTGGTGACTGGTTGTCATGGCAACAAGGAACAGAATAAAACCGTTGTTTACACCTGGAGTTGTTCGATGAGTCGGTGTCAGCGTTCTGAGGTACGAGAGAATAAACAAAAATGGAAGGAATTTATTGTTAGAATAAAACTTTAATTCATTGTTACCGGCTGTGTGTGGTTTGGGTCAGCTATGTAAACAAAGTCTTCATTCAATGACCATTCTTAATAACATTTACTGTGTCTCTCAATACCTGTGTCTTTCAATAACTGTGTCTCTCAATAACTGTGTCTCTCAATAATTGTGTCACTCAATAACTGTCTCAATAACTGTGTATTTCAATAATTGTGTCTCTTAATAACTGTTTCTCTCAATAACTGTGTCTCTCAATAACTGTGTCACTCAATAAATGTGTCACTCAATAACTATGTATCTCAATAACTGTGTCTCTCAATAACTGTGTGACTCAATAACTATGTCTCTCAATAACTGTGTCTCTCAATAACTGTGTCACTCAATAACTATGTCTCTCAATAACTGTGTCTCTCAATAACATGTCTTTCATAACTGTGTCACTCAATAACTATGTCTCTCAATAACTGTGTCTCTCAATAACTGTGTCACTCAATAACTATGTCTCTCAATAACTGTGTCTCTCAATAACTGTGTCTCTCAATAACTATGTCTCTCAATAACTGTGTCTCTCAATAACTATGTCTCTCAATAAATGTGTCTCTCTATAACCGTGTCTCTCAATAACTGCGTCTCTCAATAACTGCGTCTCTCAATAACTGTGTCTCTCAATAACTGTGTCGATCTATAACCGTGTCTCTCAATAACTGTGTCTCTCAATAACTGTGTCTCTCAATAACTGTGTCTCTCTATAACCGTGTCTCTCAATAACTGTGTCTCTCAATAACTGTGTCTCTCAATAACTTTGTCTCTCAATAGCTGTGTGTCTCAATAACCGTGTCTCTCAATAACGACCTTGACTTCTGTCACAACCACAGCCCCAGCAACCAAGATACTTTTATTTTATACACTGTCACCCTTGACAACACAAATATAATCACCGACTTATCATATCCATTGACTTATCATGTCCATTGACTTATCATGTCCATTGACTTATCATGTCCATTGACTTATCATGTCCACTGACTTATCATGTCCAAAAGACTTTGTTATTCCCCGGGGCAACACGCTAGATCAGTGCTTTTCAAAGTGGTGGTTCGCGGACCGTTAATATGGTACCGGTCCCTGGTGCAAGGGAAAAGAATTCCTGCCGGTTCGCCATACTAAAAAGTTTGAGAAGCACTGCTCTAGATGATACATGCCATGAAATGACATGGCAAAGATCATTTTCCTTTAAGAATCATGAAACTATTATGTGTTGTTCATAATGTATTTGTAAAGATAGACAGTAGGTATGGTGTCAATTATATATCTCTAGATAGTTGGGCGTTTTGCGTTACTATGGTTAATGCCGAATCCACTTTTAAAGAGTTTTGTAGAAAAGGGGCGGTAACTGGGTGTCAAACATTCAACTATTGTTATTTGACTATTCCCGATTCCAATTTTAAGTGTACACGAAATCCCGGTGTAACAGGCCAGATTAAACCCCCGACCAGAATATACCCCTTTGACAACATGAAGATATATATAGTAAAAAATGAATGAATGACTATTAAGACATTTTTATGAGTTTTAGCTTTGTCAGAGAAGTTAAACTCATTTCTTAAGTAGGAAAGATGTTTTATTTACAGTAAAACAATAATAATAAAATAATTTCTATTATTACGATGTCTGATATGACGGTATATTTTTATCTAAAGTTACAGTCTGCACAAGTATAGTGATCAGCGTTTTTTTTATTAAAAACTTTTTTTATTTTAAGTTGACTAATTCAAGCAATACATGAATTGATTTTTTTTTCTTTTTATGTTTTTTTTCCCTCCTCTCATACATTTTAAATGTTACTAGAACAACGGTTTAGGCATATCTTCATTTTATTTTTGAAATAAACATATCATGGCACCTTTCCCTTTCTTTAATCTCTCTGAATATACGCTGACATGCAAAATAATTTAAAGAATAGGATGACTAAAAGTGTGGTAAACATTGCCTTCACTGAGTCTTAAGACATTCAAAAGAAACCTTTGCTCCAGTAGTGCAAATTATTTTTAATTTTTAAATCAGCGCAATTCATTTCTACCTGTGTTACCCTTAAAACAGTACGGCCATCCTTATTGGATTTCGCCAATGTTGGAATGTCAACCCGAATTTTGGGTGGCACTTTTGGCAGAGATAAGACAGACACAATCTCTGAACGTTGTTATTGGAAAAGAATGAAGAATGACGTTCATAAATATATCAAAGCCTGTCAAAAATGTTTTGTCCTAAAGCCAAAAACCAGCAAGAAGACACCACTGAACAATTATACCAGTGCATACCACATCTGTACATGCTGCAACCAGGTGCACTCCTTTTGAAATTATGTATGGACGAAAAGCCAAGCTACCTAGGTATCTCAGGCCTGCAGAAGATGGAAAAGTTTTACCATTAAGGATGCTGATGACGATGATATGAAGAATCATCGCCGCATTCATCGCATGGAAATGGAGCCCTGATGGATTGGTCCCTACCTCGTGTTAGAATCACTGAACAAGAGTTAAGCTAAAGAATATATCAAAATAATCAGAAGCAACTACAATGCCAGTAATTTAAAAGTTTACAGCAATAAACAGGGTCCTTCACCCAATCAGTTCCCTGATGATTCTGTTAAAGTACTGTCAATGGGAGCCTACAACAAAAAGAACAGGAAAGCACAGGTTAAGAAACATACATCATTGTGATAAAACCTGTCTAGAAACACATGCAGATAAGGACTTTTAACTAGGGGTCTACCGATATATCGGCCAGCCGATATCTGGATATCGGCAATATCGGTATCGGTAGAATGTAAAGGTCCCGATATTGACGTCACCGATATTTCACAAAAAGTGACATTTTGACCCCAAAAAAAACGGAAACAAAAAAAACGATCAATTAGATTTATAATATCTCGACAAATTAATATATCGACCCCGATACCGGTATTGAAATAGTCAAAAAGTCCTAGTATTAAAATGTGCAACAACGATACAGTTTGCCATGTGCTTTGATATTGTTTAGGTATCGGACGATTTTCGTATACTCAGAAATACTGTGTAAATAATGCCGATGCCAAGTATACCGTAATATCTCTAATAAATGTTAAACATGTAAACATTTATGTTCACGTAATTGCTCTAATAGCAAAGATGCACGCAGAATCGCAGATGTCTAAAACATTTCGTTTCGTATGGAATAACAAAATGTACCGTGTGAAGACTTGTTGTCATTGGCAACCATTCAACCTTCAACCTCATTTTCATTCTATTACTATTAGATCTCATTGTTTCATTCATAAAAGGTGGCCGTGTGCAAAAGCCATTAAACTATTGGTTAGAATTAATACTTATGAGTCAAGGTTGAAGTTTCAAAAGAACTTCGTAATTTTGCTTGTACATTTTTATAAAGGACGGTTCGTTTTGTTATGAGTCCTATGTAGGTCATGATCTGGAACTTGTAAACACATCGGAAACTTCGTTTCGGGAAAAAAAATGGTAATATCGGCAAAACTGGATATCGGCTGACCCTTTAATTATAAAATATAAATACATGTAATTACGAGTGATAAATTTAATAATGACGTCATCAAATATGACAGCTGTTATTTTTTGTCCTAACAAATACTCATATCGGCACTCATATCGGAAAAAAATATCGGTAATATCGGCAAAAATGCTTATCGGCAGACCCCTAATATAAAATATAAATAATTAGGAGTGATAAATTTAAGAATGATGTCATCAAATATGACCGCTGGTTTTTGTCCTAACAAATATTCATATCGGAAAAAAATATCTGTAATATCGGCATCGGCGAAAATGCATATCGGTAGTCCCCTAATAAAAAAAGATAAATAATTAGGAGTGATAAAATTAAGAATGATGTCATCAAATATGACCGCTGGTTTTTGACCTAACAAATACCCTATCGGCACTCATATCGGAAAAAATATCGGTAATATCGGCAAAAATGCATATCGGTAGTCCCCTAATATAAAAGATAAATAATTACGAGTGATAAATTTAAGAATGACGTCATCAAATATTACCGCTGGTTTTTGTCCTAACAAAAACTCATATCGGCACTCATATCGGCAAAAAAAATATCGGTAATATCGGTATCGGCAATATCGGCAAAAAGGCATATCGGTAGACCCCTACTTTTAACCCACTAAAAATTTCAAGAATAAAACTTCTTTGAACAAATATGGCCTTACTTTTGACAAAAATATTGTATATTATGGTCGCAATCGAGATTTTGAACAACCCTGACGTACATATTAAAGGAAATAACAGGAGGTGGGGGCGGTTACTTCTTTTGGCCCGTAAGCTACATTCTGACAGGAACAGAGGACAACCACATCCTCCTCAGAGATAAAGTAATTTAACTCGTGAACACTGGGAATGCATAACAACTACATGACAAGTACATAACAACTACATAACAACTACATAACTACATAACAACTACATGACAACTACATAACAACTACATAACAACTACATAACAACTACATGATTACTACTTGAATCAAAATTTGGAATAGTTTGCCTGAGGAAACCAGGAAAACCAACTTTCAACATTTAAAACTCAAATAAAAATGCAAGACTAGACATAAACCAATGATAAGCGAAGGACGTAATAATCTTCTGTATAGAAGGAGCGTCTATAAATGATAATATAAGATAAGGGTAAGGAATCCAAAGTGTTCGCACGCGTTTGAAAAGCAACAAATATAACAACTCTTAAAGTACTGTTTTAAAATAATCGTGTAGTGCTTGATTGAGTGAATGTTAATTTTAAAAAATAGAAAAATGCTGATTTCATATACATGTATAGTTTGCATAGACTGTAACTTTTGATCTTGAATCTTCGAAATTATAAAGATTTCATATTTAAAAAACGAGACAGCGACATCATCATTTTCAAATAAAATGTAATGATTCTTTCAATCATCGTAAAATATTTTATAATTATTATTTTATTTTAATTAATTTTATTTTAATTAAAACAATTTTGCTACTTAAGAAAAGAGTTTAATTTCTCTGACAGAGCTAAAACATGAAGAGAAAGTCTAAAAAGTCATTCATCATTTTTTTACTATATATCCCCATGTTGTCAAAGGGGTATATTCTGGCCTGAGGGGGTATATTCTGGCCTAGGCCAGTTTAACCCCGGGGGTATATTCTGGCCTAGGCCAGATTATACCCGGGTATATTCTGGTCAGGGGTTTAATCTGTCCTGTTACACCGGGTATATTCTGGTCAGTGGTTTAATCTGGCCTGTTACATCGGAACAGAAAGGGATTCATTTTAGTTCAAGCGTAGTGTACAGGACAAAGTCACGTGACATTACATTACCTCATCCAGGCACGCGACAATAGAGTGGAGAGGTCTGAACAACATCCCACAGACAAAACAGTTGAGGATAATACCACCAAGTATCAGCAGTGTCCCACGCCAATGGTAGGCCTCCAGCAACTCACTGGTGATGTACGCGAAACAGAAGGTACCGACACCTGAGGATTGTAAGCGAAGAATGTAAGCATGTAGCAATGTCTAGTGCATTTAAGCGAAAAATGTCCCTGGTAAACAAATAATGTCCCTGGTAAACAAATAATGTAACAAAGACCGGTAAATGTGCTCATAAAATTTCCTGTACTATTTTTTATACACCTGTTGTTAAATTTAAAAAAAAATAATGGAAACCTACCATGTATAGCTAAATTTGTTATCAAACCATTTATCGCAAGACATTATCCAAAGTACCTACTTGAAAACCTAATAGTTACACATAAATAACATTTTATTACCTCAACCCCTAGTAGTAGTAGCTATACCTGTAGTCTAATGACTTACCTGAACCACTGGTAGCTATACCTGTAGTCTAATGACTTACCTGAACCACTGGTAGCTATACCTGTAGTCTAATGACTTACCTGAACCACTGGTAGCTATACCTGTAGTCTAATGACTTACCTGAACCACTGGTAGCTATACCTGTAGTTTAATGACTTACCTGAACCACTGGTAGCTATACCTGTAGCTATAGCTCGCTTCTCGTTGAAGTAGACTCCGACAACAATAATAGCTGGCAGGAACACCATCCCCATACCTATACCTGGGGGAGCGTGGAAATATGAGACAATAAGTCACTTGAAATATGAGACAATAAGTCACTTGACTTATAAGACAATAAGTCACTTGACTTATGTGACAAGAAGTCACTTGACCTATGATAAAGTAAGTCACTTGAAATATGAAAGATTAAGTCACTTGAAATATGAGACAATACATCACTTGACTTATGAGACGATAAGTCACTTGAATAATGAAACAATAAGTCACTTGAATTATGAGACAATGAATGTAGATATAGATGGATATATATTTAAAATTCAAATCTATTTTAGTTGTACGTGACACTTTACAAATGAACACTAGTGTATATAATTCTGCATTTGAGACCATAAGATTGACTAAACATATAGCAATATTCAATTTAAAAAAAAACCTTTAAAATCATTGAAGGGTTGAGAAATGAAGATTACTCTCAAATGCAAACAGAGAATAACATTTCCCCAATGCATAATTTATTTGACTAGGTTTTATTAACATTATTTTGATACATTTGTTTGAACGTGCCACCAGAGTGGCTGTGTTTATTTAAGCCATGCAGGCTGCGTGCAGGAGGATAAAAGGCTTGTCATGGAGATAGATAGTGACTATAAAATGTACGAAGAAAGACCAATAACGTTAGTTGTGAAACAGATGACGTACTTGGATGTTGACAAACCACAACACTATGACAAGAATGTACAGTAACGATTATATCTGTAAAAATAAATAAAATAATGGCATGTAAACCAGCAGTATCCTGATATGCTTGCCATGCTGATATCAAGTTTCTCAATGGGAATCCTCGTGTTTGTAGAATACAGATTGGGTTAAAATAAGGGGTTGGGAAACCATGGCTCGCGAGCCAGATGTGGCTCTATTGATGGCTGCAACTGGCTCTAAAAAATGTTGAAGACATTAAAGGCTCGTCAACTAGCGAAGATGTTTAAGGTATGCAATAATCATCTCAAGGGAATTGGGGGGCTGTAGAGGGAATAAACAATAATTGTGTTAATAACCTGACGAGACGCTGGACACATAGACACAAAGTAATATATCAACTAAGACATAAACAAAGACATAAACTAAGACAGACCAAGACATAAACAAAGACACAAACTAAGACATACACTAAAATATAAACAAAGACATAAATAAAGACATAAACAAAGACATATTTTAAACAAAGAAATAAACAAAGACATAAACTAAGACATAAACTAAGACATAAAATAAGACATAAGCAAAGACATAAACTGTAAAAGCTTATTATGGCTAGTCAAGAGACAAGTCTTTAACACACTGTGGTCTGATAACAACTGTGTTTAATTGCTATATACAATTCACTGTGATCAACTGTACAATCAACTGCCTAAGCAGCTCGTATGCGATCAACCTCGGTTGCCTCTTGAACCGTACATTTATAGCCAGCTATTCTCTCAGTCCTTGACCAGGCACGCTTACAGTTCACCTCTCAAACCACGTGTTGCATACTAGGTGAAGTCATTGCATTCTCATACAATGTAAACACAACAACACGTCTCTCACATCTCCCTTCTAACAAAAACAAAAGAATGACCCAGATTTTCAATAAGAGAATACTACAGTTAAAAACATCGAACAATTCAGTACATGAACTCTAACACTGAATCTCCAAATGTCTTTCAACACACAGCACACCTTTATGTCTCTTTGTCTGGGTATCTCTTTGGTGGCTTCACCTGTCTCCCGTATCTTGTTGTTGTTGCTGCTGACTTCGCTTAAGTATCATGTTTTGGTCGTTTACAAACATGATCGTTGTCAAGGAACTCCTGCAAAGTTCTTTTAAAAGAATTATCCAATCCTTTACCAGGATTGTTTGTTCTATCTCCGTCATCAACGATGACTGAAGTTTTCTGACCTGTTGCTAACTGTGTGGACCCTTTCGCTCTCTGAGTTACGACGCTTGGGGATGAACCATTCGTACCGACGCTGGGAGCGTGTACTTCGTGCTTTGTCTCTGGTGTGTCGACTCACAATCACCCGTAACACCTCTCCTTTCACGAAATGCCTGTCTCAACATGTTGTTGTTCCGTGTGTGTGTCACACCATCGCAAGTCTTAACGATGCATGACCTTGGCGTCGTTGCTGCCGACACGACGACCGCTGGCTGCCACAAGCCATTCGATTTTTTCTGAATAGTTGCGTTGCTTACACGTCTGTTGATTATGTTTGATTTGACGTAATATTTCTTCTGTTGTTGAGACCACTTATGCTTCTTGCGTATTATGCCCACGATTTTAATCAGATTCAGCTTTTGACAAGCTTGCAGACCAAGGATAGGCTTTGAGTGCGTCTTTACTATTTGAAACTCCAGCACCTCTGTCTTGTCTTTCACAGAGCATTTGATCGATGTTTTGCCTACAACAGGCAGTGTTTCCTCACTGTATGTAGTGAGCCTTGCTGTTGATTTCTGCATTCTTCCTATTCTTAGTTGACTAAACAATCTGTGTGGCAGAATGTTTACTTGTGCACCCGTGTCCAGTGTGAACATCACTGGCCTCTGTTCAAGCGTAACGATTGTCCTCCATTAATCACTTGTTGCGTATTGCGTGGACACACTTCCTAAGCAGAATTTTTGACTATAGTCCACGTGATCTTTCAGTTGACGGTTGACAACTTTTACCCGTTTTGACTTGCATACAGCAGAAAAGTGATTCAATTTTCCACAGTTGTTGCATAACTTGCCATAAGCAGGACATTCTCTAGGCTCATGGTTTTTTCCACAATATTTGCACTGGCCTGCCTTTATGTGTGCACTTGACGTTTGAGCTTGCTTGAAATGTTAACTTGTCTTGTGCGTACTTGATCTAGCATGTGCCTTTGAGTTTACAGCTTGAACATTCCTTTCTTCATTTAACGCCTTGAGTTGCCATTCTGACGTTTCCGCCGCTTTGCATATAATTTTTGCCCTATTCAAATTCAGGTCTTCTTCTCTTAGTAGTGTAGCCCTGAGATATTCATTATTTATTCCAGCCACAATTCTGTCCTTTATTAACGACTCTGTTAAATTTTGAAATTCACAAGTCTTTGCTTTAAGTTTAAGGTCTGTGATAAAATTATCGAAACTTTCTCCCTCACCTTGCTTTCTGGAGAAAAAAAACGTGTCTCTCGACTGTCACATTCTTTTTTGGCAAACAATAATTCTCGAATTTCAGTAATAAGCACTTCACTGAATGAATATCCGTGTCACAATCGTCACATTCCTGTCCAGTCCATTGGAATGTATTGTACACTTCTACCGCTTCCTGGCCTATAACATGCAGCAGTGTCATGCTCTGCACTTCTTTGCTTTTTGTGTCGAGTCCACTGGCTATCTTATACTTATATATCTGGAAAGACTGCTTAAATCTCTTCCAGTTGGCAGCTATGTTTCCTTGTAGCTCAAGTGGTTGTGGCGGGTGGAGTCGGTCCATCTGTCATGTAATAGGTATGGTCCTTTACTTCTGACACCATGTAAAAGCTTATTATGGCTAGTCAAGAGACAAGTCTTTAACACACTGTGGTCTGATAACAACTGTGTTTAATTGCTATATACAATTCACTGTGATCAACTGTACACTCAACTGCCTAAGCAGCTCGTGTGCAATCAACTACCATCCACCTCGGTTGCCTCTTGAACCGTACATTTATAGCCAGCTATTCTATCAGCCCTTGACCTGCACGCTTACAGTTCACCTCTCAGACAACGTGTTTTATACTAGGTCAAGTCATTGCATTCGCATACAATGTAAACACAACAACACGTCTCTCACATAAACTAAGACATAAACTAAGACAGACCAAGACATAAACTAAGACACAAACTAAGACATACACTAAAATATAAACAAAGACATAAATAAAGACATAAACAAAGACATATTTTAAACAAAGAAATAAACAAAGACATAAACTAAGACATAAACAAAGACATAAACTAAGACATAAACAAAGACATAAACTAAGACATAAACAAAGACATAAACAAAGACATAAACTAAGACATAAACTAAGACATAAACTAAGACATAAAAAGTGACACATAAGGATATATTAACTCATACGGACCCCTACTGACCCCTGATGATAGGTTAAATCATGCATACCCGTACCGAGCCCTGATCATATGTTAACTCATTCAGACCCCTACTGACCCCTGATGATAGGTTAATTCACACAGACTCCTACTGAACCATGATGTACTGACCCCTGATCATATGTTAACTCACACAGAACCCTACTGACCCCTGATCATATGTTAACTCACACAGACTCCTACTGAACCATGATGAACTGACCCCTACTGACCCATAATCATATGTAGACCCATCTGAGTGCTGCCGATGCATGCCGTTAAAGATTTGCTGTGACCCAGGTCAGTTTGTAAGGCTATCATCAATATACCAAATGAGAAGAGTGTCCCATCCAGGATAAAGTTGATTGTGAAAGAGTCTGTGGGTAAACAATGAACATATCTCAAGCAAAAAGTTTTTTTAAAAGAGCCTGCGTGGAAACAATGAACATATTGTAAATAAAATTAAATAAATTAAATGTTTTCAATGTTTAAAATGGTTTCCCTTATCAACACATGAACCGCTTTTTGATTGACATCCCAAACCAGGGCGTTCCTGCTCTGACTTACCCAACATCACCCCACCTCCCATGACATGAGCCACCTCCCATGACATGACTCCCCTCCCATGACATGACACACCTCCTATGACATGACACACCTCCCATGACATGACACACCTCCCATGACATGACACACGTTTCTTGACATGACACACCTCCCATGACATGACACACCTCCCATGACATGACTCACCTCCCATGACATGACACACCTTCCATGACATGACAAACCTCCCATGAAATGACACACCTCCCATGACATGACACACCTCCAATGACATGACTCACCTCCCATGACATGACACACCTCCCATGACATGACACACCACCCATAACATGACACACCTCCCATGACATGACACACCTCCCATGACATGACACACCTCCCATGACATGACACACCTCCCATGACATGACACATCTCCCATGACATGACACACCTGCCATGACATGACACACCTCCCATGACATGACACACCTCCCATGACATGACACACCTCCCATGACATGACACACCTCCCATGACATGACACACCTCCCATGACATGACACACCTCCCATGACATGACACACCTCCCATGACATGACACACCTCCCATGACATGACACACCTCCCATGACATGACACACCTCCCATGACATGACACACCTCCCATGACATGACACACCTCCCATGACATGACACACTTCCCATGACATGACACACCTCCCATGACATGACACACTTCCCATGACATGACACACCTCCCATGACATGACTCACCAAGACACATGATCCATCCCCACCCTCCATCTGGCACCTCCGGGAGAAATTCCGTGTAATCAAATTCTTCAAAAGGATTGGCGACACTGCAAGCACTTTTGATTTGATGGATGTGATCAACAGAGCTGCTGCTGTGTACATCTACTTTGCTGGAGTTGAGCGACGTTTTTGACCTGGTAGAGAGCATCGACTCATTTTTGGATTGTTGAGACACGTCCTGGCTATCAACGTTAGTCTCACAGGGTTCTTTCGGCGCAGCAAACGTCACCTGTTTGGTAAGCACAATGGCAGACATGGTGTGCGTCCCAACACGCTCACTCACCACAACACAGAAGACGACTTTGTTTTCTAAATGTGAAAGTTTTCAAATGAGTTGGGTTATGAGCGGAAAAAATTGTTTTGAAAATTATTTGTTATGAAATTTTTAAAGTACATTTTAAGATATGGATGTAGATTTCAGTGCGTAAATTTTAATGACGTCATTAGGAAGTTTCAATCTTTAAAAAAAATTTAACATTCATAATTTGTTAATTTAAAAGTCAGAGAAATTTTATGATGTGTGTGTGTTTTGTTGTTGTTGTTTTTTTTTGGGGGGGGTAGGGGGAGGGAACTTGTGCAAAATTATTTTCGATTCATCTACATTGTTCTAGAACTGTACTATGGGGAAAAGCTGTGCTTTCCTATTGTATTCAAATTTTACAGCAATGGTCTCAAAAGAAAAAAAAATGCAAACTTTAATTGAATCCCTACAAAAAATCCTCATTGGGTCCTTTTGATTGCAAGGAATAAAATACAATAATGACACAGAAGCAACGTGTCCAACATTATCTCATAGATCAAAAGTTTCCAAAACAGACAACAGATTTGCCAGTGATTTGAAATAGTGAATCTTTATAGAAGAAGCCTTTGTAATTTACAAGATAGTTATTTTGTGTAATTTTAAATAGGACCTTAAAGTATTTTTTTAATAAATAAAAAGTAGTAATTGTAATTACTATCCGTGTAATATTGTTCTTTATGTCAGACATTAAGCTGCTCAACTATTTCTTGAACAAAGGAATTATAAATGTAAAATTCAATTTTGTGAACTCGTGTTGTTAAACGTGATAATAAATTCATACAAAAGACATCACACTTTTATCAAAAGCCCTAATTTATTAATATCATTTGTAAAGAAACTTTGAGAATCACGTAATGTTAGATATTTTTTAATCTTATTTTTGTCTTGCAGATAACATTCGGTTTTGTATCATTATATTAGTATTATGTTAACATTGTGAAGTGTGCAATCGTTATAATATAAAGCTAATTTGTCATTTCATAATATCTTTTACCACATTGTGTTATTTTTAGGCGTGTGGAAATTAATAATTAATTTCTCGATTAATAGTTAAAAATTTCAAAGATTAAATAATTTTAACGATTAATCGACCTATCACTTACAAATTATTGGAAGTCAAAAAGTAAAAAAAAATTGAAAAAAAGCGGCCGATAAATAATAACAAATTTCCTGATGATTAAACGAACATTTTAATTTTAAACTATTGACTGTCGGGAATGTTCAAAATGTTGATCAAGTTTGTTGTATACATTGTGAGAAATCGTTTGCCTACCATGGATCTAGCACTTCACATACTTATCAAACCAACTAAAAAGAGTATTAAGCTAAGGGCATTAATGGAGTCTAATTCAGAGACAGAAAATGACGTCAGCTCTTCTGATGAATTACTGCGTTACAAAATGGAGATGAAGGTTCCTGAATCCATTTACCCTCTACAATGGTGGAAACTTAATGAACACCCATATACGATTATGTCATTCCTTGCCAAGACCATTTTTTGCATACCAGTTAACTCAGTTCCATGTGAATGATTATTCAGCTCGGCTGGTTATATTGTCAATTGGACCCGCTAATTACTTGAACCAAATAATGTCAACACACTTTTCTTTTTGCATAGTTGGTTAAAAGATTAATTATATAGGAGACATTCCAGTGTTATTTAGATTTTCAACAAGAACGTTTAATAAGTGTTAATTATGACATCATAAATTTTAATTTTTGGCTTTAATGGAAATTAACGATTAATTAATCATTAATTTTTCAAAAGTTAACGATTAAATTTAAATTAATCGTTAACAGCCCTAGTTATTTTGATATGTTAGCGTAATAGACGTGCGCTGTATTAGTTAATAAAGTAATGGGGGTGAGACTGCAATCAGGCTTTTAAAAAGGTAAATGCATAAAATAAAAACAGGGTATTAGTAGGCCTGACAGGACGTAACACAACAGCGAACGTTTCGGCAAAGAGCCTTCTTCAACGGACAAATAGTACACAAATGAAACGAATAAAACGAAATAATAGAAAAAACACTTAGCTGCGGTGAAATCCAAGTAGTCCAGTAAAGATAAAGCAAGGAGAGAAAAGTAAGAGCTTAAATAGGAAAGGAAAGGGTGGGTGTGGCCAATCAATCAGCTTGTCAGTGCGAACACAACGTTGATCCCATGTGGTGTAAGAGTCCCATATTCATGGATTAGTCTATTCTCCAGACTGACCGTTCGTTCGCACTGACAAGCTGATTGATTGGCCACACCCACCCTTTCCTTTCCTATTTAAGCTCTTACTTTTCTCTCCTTGCTTTATCTTTACTGGACTACTTGGATTTCACCGCAGCTAAGTGTTTTTTCTATTATTTCGTTTTATTCGTTTCATTTGTGTACTATTTGTCCGTTGAAGAAGGCTCTTTGCCGAAACGTTCGCTTGCTGTATTAGTTAGTTAGTTAGTTAGTTCCTCTCGGGCCGAAGACGGCACATAGGGCAGAAGTCATTGATTTCCATTTACGACGATCCGTCGCCAATTGTATTAGGTCTTGATTATTTCTTAGACCCATGGTTGAGCTTTCTCTTTTGATTGTTCTACGTAGGGTTTCTTTTGGTCTTCCTTGTTTTCTTTTGCCTTTTGGTGTCCATATGAAGGCCTGCAGTGGTAGTCTTCTCTCGTCCATTCGAAGAACATGACCGATATAATTCCAACGCCTTCTCCTTATAAAGGTTGACACATATTCTTGGTTGGTTTCTTCTCTTATTGTTTCATTTGATTTAAAATCACTCCATTTTATATTCAAAATTTTTCGGAGGCATTTGTTCTCGAAGGCAACTAATTTCTTTTCTATAGCTTGAGTGGATTTCCAGCTTTCACATCCATATGTTAGTACAGGGATTACGCAAGAGTTGAAAAGTATTGCAATGTATCATTTCTTATTTGAATGTTGTGGAGATCTTGTTGATTGCCAGTTTTCAATTTGTGAATACTTAGCAAATAAAATAAAAGTTATTTCATTTTGAGTTTATGATTATTTAAATAAATACAACAGTTGTGAGATTAGTATATGTTCTAGACTAAATATGAACAAGATGTCATTTTGTGCCCCTTACAATAAGAGATGATAAAAATTGTTTAAGAAGCAATGAAAATTAATTTTCAATAACTGTCAAAATAAAAAAAATTAAGTGCTTTATATTCTGTTCACGCATCTTTAACCAACGTCTATGTAAATAAAAGTTTAATAGTATAAATAAGTTGTTCGTATACATTTCTTGAAATGTCATACAATAGATATTTGATTTTCGTAAGTCTTCAACTTTATTTCAACCACAAAACAATTTTTGCCTGTCACTGCTACTGCTACTAAAAAATAAAAACCTGTAATTGTTTCATTATATAAATGATACTTATTTAAAAATGCAGAACTAGAAGAAATGCATTCATTTGATAAAAATCTTTATTTTTATTTAACTAGAAATATGCATGATTAAAAGAAATATTAATGACAATTTGTGATAATTAGTAAAACATTTCTTTAAATATGATGTTATCGTTTGAAAGTTTAAAAGATATGGAAGATGTGGAAGATATGGAAGTAATATAATGGCAACTAGATAATAAAAGCAAAATGTGAAGTATGAAAAAACAATGTGATAAGTGATAATAACGGAATGCAAAGTTAAATAATTAAAACGTGTGAATGTTACGTGTAAAGTGTACACAAATACTTGATAATAGCATCACTTTGTTTTAGACATGATTTTATTGGCATGTCAATTGGTCCTCATTTTAAGGTCAAGTATTATCATGTCATTACAACTTTAAAATATTATTTACAAGTTTATGGTTTGTATGACATAAATGTAAATGTATTATTTTATTTTATAACCACCGGTTTCATTTCATTTGTGTCAATTTTTATTCAAAACGATAAATTTATATGTTACAATATTTGGCCCATGACATTTTCAATTTATCTTATTGGGTATAATTCAATGCAGAAAGTAATTAATTACATTATAATTTATATTTCTATTATTAAAAAATACATTTTGTTCCATATAATTTACCAATGATTTTGGAATGGTTATGTTCTAGCAGAGATGTCTAATGTCTAAATCTACAATGTTACCACAAGACTTAGTTATTATTTCATCTATCAATAATGAAACAATTCACCGTATAATAGTCCAATAATTATGATATGCCCAAAAGGTGTGGATATGCTTCACAGCATTTTCTGTCAATAAGGCTGATATCACTTATACATCCCACAGCAAGTTAGCAATGACAGCATCCAATAGAAAATGATGTCTAACAATACTATACACAACAACACTATTGTTTGGCTTCCTTATGTCTCGTGAGACGACGGAATATTCTGTGCTCCTGTAGGATTTACGCACGTGATCTTGCAGCTTCTGCTGTGGCTGTACAAACCCACTCGCGAATGGCAGCCTTTGCTGCACTTCTGACACTGAAAGGTAGTGCTAGTGGATGGCTGAATTGCTCTGCTTTTCCTCTTTAGGCGAGTTTCGTCTGCGACCTGTTGCAGGTTTCTTTCTCCTGCTTCTAGCCCAGCGGTCAATGCCTGTCTCCAACTGCACCTGTCCCCAGCGAGTTCCTCCCAGCTATTTATGTCAATTCCAATGGCTTTGAGGTCTCTCTTGCACACATCTTTGTAACGGAGGTGAGGCCTGCCTGTGGTCCTCTTTCCTTTGGCTAGCTCAGAATAGAGGATGTCCTTTTGGATTCTGCCATCCTCCAATCTGCGCACAGGTCCCAACCACCTAAGCCGACGCTGGGGAAGAAGAGTTGTCATGCTTTGGATTTTTGCCCGGTGTAGCACCTCATTGTTGGTGACATGGTCCTGCCAGGTGATTCCCAGGATGCGCCGAAGACAGCGCATGCGGAAAGCGCTCAATCTCCTTTCTTGTCTGGAGTATAGGGTCCAGGATTCACTGGCATAAAGGAGAGTGCTTAGCACACATGCCCTTTAAACAGCAATTTTGGTGTTGATGGTCAGCTTTTTGTTGCTCCATACTCTTTTTGAGAGCCTGGCCATAGTTGTGGAGGCCTTGCCGATCCTTACGTCTAGGTCTGAATCAAGGGACAGGATGTTGGTGATGTTGGAGCCAAGGTATGTAAAACGTTCCACGGCCTCAAGTTGGCAGCCATCGATGGTGATGTTGGGTGGGTCAGCGTCTTGAGCCTTTACGTTGGTCTTTTTGAGGCTGATGGTTAGTCCGAAGTCCCTGGCGGCCTTGGCAAAGCGGTCTATCAGGCTTTGCAAATCAGCTTCGTTGTGAGTTGCAATGGCAGCGTCGTCTGCAAAAAGCAAGTCCCTGATGACCGTTTCTCGGATCTTCGTCTTTGCCTTCAGCCTGGCCAGATTAAATAGTTTACCATCAGAACGTGTATCAAGATAGATCCCCTCGGTTGAGGATCCAAAGGCATGTTTCAACAGGCAGGCTTCAAGGGCTGTCAAAGCCGGAGCGGGTGAGGGGATAAGCTCCCTCACCCCAAGAAATGCTTCAATGGCTTGTGACTCTAATCGCCTCTGGCAGCCAAATCCAGCTCCTGGCCTTCACGTGTGGCTTACCAAACAACAACACTATAAATCTACACTAACCACATATATAGGATTGCATAATCTAAATTGAAGCTCTTGGCGCGATGGTGTAAGTGGTAGCGCACTGAACTATCGATCCGAGGCAGACCCCGAGTCGCGGGTTCGAGCCAAGGTACTGGCAAGGCCCCTGAGGCATTGTGCTGGCCACACATTCCCCTACTCGTTAGTGGTGGCTAAAATCTTGTGAACGCTACATCACTTACCCATAGTCCGTCATGGACTGGAAAGGGGGCCATCATTTTGTAATCAATAAAAATGACCTGTACGAAATTAAATAAGACTAAGTAAAATCACAAATACATTAGGAGTAAACAATCTAAAACTAAAAATTCCAAAGGATGTACAAAAAGTCACATAAATATAATTTGGATATCGTCTTCCAACAGTTGTACATGTGCATGTTTATATGTTCATATTTTTATTACAAAGCATCTCAAAACTAATGGATTAGGTGAACAATAACTTTATTGATTTGATAACGTGCTATTATATAATTAGCAGCAATAACAATTATTATTGTGGATATCACAGCTGCAAAAACAGTTTTATAAAGTTAAACAAATTTGTGTATTATATAATCACATTTTCAATTTTAGAAAAACATATAATCTCATTTTGGTTCTGTTAGACATTGCAGCTGAAATCTGAAATATGTTTATGCTGAAATATGAAAGACCAATCCAATGATATGAATCCCATAAAGAGTATATGTAGCACACAGAAACAAAAATGAAACTATCAGAGAATTAATACATCATACAAAAGTAAGTAACAAATATGTCTGCATTGAAATGCGTTATCAAAGGGAGGAGACATGCATGAAAAATAAAAATGAGGTTATAACAGAGAAAATATCTAAGAAATGTTCCTGACGTTTTGTCAATATCGTATAAAACCTATTATTTCATTGAAATGTGTTAAAATGTTGGTAATGGGGGAAATTTTAATAATCTCAGTGGTAAGAACAAATACATCAATACATCACCGATTTAGCTCACATATCAATGACGTCAATGATATAGTTAAAAACATCAATGCCTTAGTTCAACTAACAAATAAAATCCGTGTTAACATACTAACAACTTCTCTTATGCAAAACATTTCTCCATTAGCAGTCGTATATTGAGACAATCACCTGTGCAACACCTCATGTACCTACATATAATTTTTTTACACACCTTTTTGTGTAGATATAGTTTTAGGTATCCTCATGCCATGACATGTGACATCTCTTCTAAGCAAATATCTAGATGTACCAGAGATGCCTCATTGGTTGGTACATCAACTGCTTGGCTTGTCTTCCAACTTCAATTCATCTTGATGTGTAATGTCTTCAGTTGAGTCATCATTTGAAATAAACTAAGACACGGTCCAAAGATTTCATTGATAAAAACGCCTACAACAAGTTCCAATCATCACAGTCACGTGGGTCAAGATAAAATAAAATTCAAATCTTAATTCATATCCGTGCACTTGGCAGTGAAGCACTTTTTGTTTTAAGTACTGCTTACAAGTTCAGCTTTACATGGAACCTATCTCTGTCATTGTTTTGGCATTACTTGCTAATTTGTATTCACTTTTATTCCTGTAAATGAATTATTGAAATCACAAAATCTATAAATAAAAAAAGATTGTGCTCTTCCAATCTTTCAAAGAAGTTTCCCCACAGTTAAGAGAAGTCTTCTTTGTTTTGGCAGATTTTCCTTCTCATTGTCTCCTTTGGGTCAACTTCGGTGGTCACATGACTACCTTCTCTTCTCTATTGTACTAGTTACTCTAATGTTCTAATTTCAGTGGTTCTCATCTTGTCAAGCCTCATAAGCCTTAGAATGCACACATAAGCCCCATAGTGCACACATAAGCCCCAGAGTGCACAAGTAAGCCCCAGAGTGCACACATAAGCCCCTGTGTGCACACATAAGCCCCAGTGTGCACACATAAGCCCCAGTGTGCACACATAAGCCCCAGTGTGCACACATAAGCCCCAGTGTGCACACATAAGCCCCAGTGTGCACACATAAGCCCCAGTGTGCACACATAAGCCCCAGTGTGCACACATAAGCCCCAGTGTGCACACATAAGCCCCAGTGTGCACACATAAGCCCCAGTGTGCACACATAAGCCCCAGTGTGCACACAAAAGCCCCAGTGTGCACACATAAGCCCCAGTGTGGACACATAAGCCCCAGTGTGCACACATAAGCCCCAGTGTGCACACATAAGCCCCAGTGTGCACACATAAGCCCCAGTGTGCACACATAAGCCCCAGTGTGCACACATAAGCCCCAGTGTGCACACATAAGCCCCAGTGTGCACACATAAGCCCCAGTGTGCACACATAAGCCCCAGTGTGCACACATAAGCCCCAGTGTGCACACATAAGCCCCAGTGTGCACACATAAGCCCCAGTGTGCACACATAAGCCCCAGTGTGCACACATAAGCCCCAGTGTGCACACATAAGCCCCAGTGTGCACACATAAGCCCCAGTGTGCACAGGTCAAGTCGTGATCCATTGATGTTGTCAAATTAATTCTTCCTGTAATTCCTGATGCACGGAATGTAGAGCATGAGATGACATAGACCACCCACCACGATCATGGCGCCACCTACAAAGAAAGCTTGGTCTAACTCTCCAGTCGAGTCTATGATGGCGCCTGGAACGAGACATGGTGACACGTGAATCAGAATAATCATTGGAGTTTTTTTTTCTAGACCTAAATATCATTATTTAAAACTAATTAGGAATAGAAAATAGTCGAAGTAAAAATAAGTAAATTTTATGAATTTCTAAAAAAACTAATCCTAAACTTATACCAAACTAATGCTAACTATTGATAAACTCAGCTTAAAAAAAAATAAAATTATCCGTAATATATTTTTTTAAAAGGCAAACCTGCAAGTTAAAGGGTAATTGGTGTTAACAAAATAGTATAATATCAATCATTAATATTAAGTGTCCTAAGTTATTTTTTGGTGTACAACCTGCCATAGGGGGACCTATGACGCAAGCGATGCCCCTGAACAAGATGACAAACCCAAAGGCATTGGTCAGTTTGCTGACCCCGAGAAGGTCACACAGCAAGATTGAACACATGGAGATGTAGGCGGCTGTGAACAACAATTGATGACGTAATAGTTTTAAGTGTTTAACTGGCTCTGGCTTTTTATCTAGGCTAACTTAAAAATGACCCAATTTGACCAACTATAAGATGGTAACCAAACTACCCTAATAAAGGTACAATAAAAACTAGAATTATTTGAATGGGACTGCTTGAGAATTTTTGACCGGAAGTTCTCCTGAAAACAATCGTAATAAACACGAGACTTACCGACACACAGGCCAAAGATGGCGGACACTGCAGCCAAGGCCCCGTATGAGTGACACAGTGGGCAGACGATGGTCATCAGGCCACACAGACAAAGGGCGACTATTGTCACCAGGGCGGCGTTGATCTTAGAAAAGTGGATCACGACCCCAGTAGCCACTCGGCCAATCGTGTTGGTGATACCTGGAGAATCGATACGAAAAAACGTCATATACCTGTGAGATTTGGAACGTCTAAAGTCTTTCACTAAAATATCTCCGATAATCAGAGCGGTTTACTTTATTATGCACAAATACGTTTAAGATATATACTGTACTAGCAAAATACCCGCGCTTTGCAGCGGAAAGTTATGATTTATACTGTATGAGCATTAACATTTTTCTGAGGTTTATAGCTAACATAGTAAATATCGATAACCCAAATGTTATCAGGGCGACGTGTATCGTATATTTGGCAGTATCAATACAAATATATTGTTGTAATGAAAGATTTATAAAACGTGTCACTAATTGTTATTAATCCAATTAATAATAACGTCTTCGTGAAATTTGCAAAACGTTTTCTAGTTTAGTCTGAAATAAATAACATGCAACATTCGTGTGTAATGTTTAAATTAATTAATATTTATACATTTTTTTCCTTGCATACTTAAAGTAACTAAAGTGAAAACTTAAAATAGGTAATAAAGATAACAGACTCCATATGCTAACGAATATAGAATATTATGAAAATCTTAAACACTGTCTGTCATAGAGAAAATTCATCTAGTCCTGGCCTCACAGTCAACAAAACATGATCGTCATAGATGAGTCAGGTTTGTTCTAATTAAGACATGTTGTTGTATATGAGACAGGTTTGTTGTACGCTCCTCTAACATTGTTGATATCATAGTAGTATATGAGACATGGTTGTTGTATATGAGACATGATTGATGTATATTGGACATGTTGTATATAAGACAAGATTGTTGTATATAAGATATCGTTGTCATCAAAGAGTTCACTAAGCCCCGCCCACTCACCAATCATTGACAGAAGAAAGGCGGCCTACTCACCAATGATTGACAGAAGAAAGCCCCGCCTACTCACCAATGATTGCCAGCAGAAAGCCCCGCCTACTCACCATTGATTGACAGAAGAAAGGCGGCCTACTCACCAATGATTGACAGAAGTAAGCCCCGCCCACTCACCAATGATTGACAGAAGAAAGGCGACCGACTCACCAATGATTGACAGAAGAAAGCCCCGCCTACTCACCAATGATTAAGTGAAGAAAGGCGGCCTACTCACCAATGATTGACGGAAGAAATCCCCACCCAATCACCAATGATAGACAGAAGAAAGCCCCGCCCACTCACCAATGATTGACAGAAGAAAGGCGGCCTGCTCATCTCCAATGCCCAATAGCAGAGCCCTCTCTGGGACGTAAACAAATGGAACATAGAATCCCAGCATGCAGCTGAAGTTACCGAGTAGAACAAACCAGTAGCGTCTGTTCTGGGGATAGAACATTGGTAGGAATAAAACATTGGTAGGAATAGAACATTGGTAGGAATAGAATATTGGTAAGAATAGAATATTTGTAAGAATAGAAACGTGGTAGGAATAGAATATTTGTATTAACAGAACATTGATATGAATAGAGCATTGGTAGGATTAGAACATTGATAGGAATAGAACATTGTAAGCAATAGAGCAAGCGAGGCATTAGAACATTGGACGCATTAGAGCAAGGGAGGCAATTGATCATTGGAAGCAATATAGCAAAGAAGGTTAATTGCCATGCGCGTCATTACTGATTTGAGAGAGAGAGAGAGAGAGAGAGGAGAGGAGAGGAGAGGAGAGAGAGAGGGAGAGAGAGAGAGAAGGAAATCGTGAGTGACAATAGATGATGGGGACATTGAAATATTTGGAGACAGAGTGGATATGATAAGAGATATGCTGTAAAAGAGATGAGTACCTTTAAAATACTAATGTCCAACATCTCCTCTATCGTGTCTCTAGCAGACTCAGGTAGACATGACCAGATGCCTGTAGGCTTTTTGCTTGGCACAACTCTGTGAGGACACAGATTATTGACACCTGTTTTAACTGATATAGCAGGCCCAGCAAAACTTGATTTATTAAAAAAATCAACTTTTTAAAAAAAAACCGTGAAATATGGGAGTTTTTAAATAGACATTGTGTAAAAAATCGTTTTGTGTTCATCGCAATAGTTTAAAAAGACCTTGATGTAACCCAGTGAGTTACATGTCACACGGATCTATGGCACGGATCTATTGCACGGATCTATGGTACGGATAAATGGCACGGATCTATGGCACGGATCTATGGCACGGATCTATGGCACGGATCTATGGCACGGATCTATGGCACGGATCTATGGCAAGGATCTAGGGCACGGATCTAGGGCACGGATCTATGGCACAGATCTAGGGCACCGATCTATGGCACGGATCTATGGCACGGATCTATGGCAAGGATCTAGGGCACAGATCTAGGGCACGGATCTATAGCAAGGATCTTAGGCACGGATCTAGGGCACGGATCTATGGCACGGATCTATGGCACGGATCTATGGCACGGATCTATGGGCACGGATCTAGGGCACGGATCTATATCAATGATCTAGGGCACGGGTTTATGCACGGATCTATGGCACGGATCTATTGCACGGATCTATGGCACGGATCTATGGCACGGATCTATGGCACGGATCTATGGCACGGATCTATGGCACGGATCTAAGGCACGGATCTATGGCAAGGATCTATGGCACAGATCTATGGCGCGGAACTATGGCACGGATGTATGGCATGGATCTATGGCACGGATCAATGGCACGGATCTATGGCACGGATCTATGGCACTGATCTATTACAAGGATCTAGGGCACGGATCTATGGCACGGATCTAGGGCACCGATCTATGGAACGGATCTATGGCACGGATCTATGGCACGGATCTATGGCACGGATCTATGGCACGGATCTATGGCACGGATCTATGGCATGGATCTATGGCACGGATCTATGGCAAGATCTATTGCAAGGATCTAGGGCACGGATCTATGGCACGGATCTATGTCACGGATCTATGGCACGATCTATGGCACGGATCTATGGCACGGATCTATGGCACGGATCTATGGCACGGATCTATTGCACGAATCTATGGCAAGGATCTAGGGCACGGATCTAGGGCACGGATCTATGACAAGGATCTATGGCACGGATCTATGGCACGGATCTATGGCATGGATCTATGGCACGGATCTATGGCAGGATCTATGGCACGGATCTATGGCACGGATCTATGGCACGGATCTATGGCACGGATCTATGGCACGGATCTATTGCACGGATCTATGGCAAGGATCTAGGGCACGGATCTATGGCACGGATCTATGGCACGGATCTATTGCACGGATCTATGGCATGGATCTATGGCACGGATCTATGGCATTGACCTATGTCAAGGATCTATGGCAAAGATCTAGGGCACGGGTCTATGGTAAGGATCTAGGGCACGGATCTATGGCAAAGATCTATGGCACGGATCTATGGCAGGATCTATGGCACATATCAATGGCACGGATCTATGGCACGGATCTATGGCAATGATCTAGGGCTCGGATCTAGGGCACGGATCTATTGCATGGATCTAGGGCAACGATCTATGGCAAGGATCTAGGCAAAATATCTAGGGCACGGATCTAGGGCACAAATCTATGGCACGGATCTAGGCACGGATCTAGGGCACGGATCTACGGCATCGATCTATGGCAAGGATCTAGGGTACGGATCTAGGGCACAAATCTCTGGCACTGATATATGGCACGGATCTATGGCACGGATCTATGGCACGGATCTTTGGCACGGATCTATGACATGGATCTATGGCACGGATATATGGCAATGATCTAGGGCACCGATCTAGGGCACGTATCTATTGCACGGATCAATGGCACGGATCTATGGCACGGATCTATGGCACGGATCTATGGCATGGATCTATGGCACGGGTCTATGGCACGGATCTATGGCACGGAACTATGCACGGATCTATGGCACGGATCTATGGCATGGATCTATGGCACTGATCTATGGCAAGGATCTAGGGCACGGATCTATGGCATGGATCTAGGGCACGGATCTATGCCACGGATCTATAGCACGGATCTATGGCAAGGATCTAGGGCGCAAATCTATGGCAGGGATCTAGGGCACGGATTAATGGCATCGATCTATGGCACGGATCTATGGCACGGATCTATGGCACGGAACTATGGCATGAAACTATGGCACGGATATATGGCACGGATCTATGGCAAGGATCTAGGGCACGGATATAGGGCACGGATCTATTGCAAGGATCTAAGGAAATCATGGATAATATTTTAAATCCTTTATATTAACTCCTTGTGTCTGCTTGCGTGCTTGCTTGCTTGCCGAAAATAATTTTGGATCGATTTTTAACACCCTTCCAGTATGCTGGTGAGCTGACATTTTGCAGGCAGATTCGTGGCGATGATAAAAAATTATGTATCAAAATTTTACATCGATCGAATGTACTGTAATTAAATTAAAGAATTTTTAGATTATCTCTATTTATCTCTATGTAGCATGTTTTGTGCTAGAGTATCGCGGTGTTTATTATATTGTACAACCTTTCCTGTTACGAAATAAGGTGCTTATTATATTGACGATAGTTGATTTTAAAAAAATATATTCCTGATCGGTGCGCATTATATTAAACATGTTTTACGAGACATAACTAAAATTTTGGATTTGTTGATTTTCTTGCGCTGCGTATTATAATGAACATTTTTTTAGTTATGTCTCGTATATAAAAGATTTATAGTAAAAAAATTGTTGTTTTTTTACGTTTTTTTAATTGTGCAATGTATTTTATTTCTCAAAATATTTCAATCGTCTGATGTATCACATTTATAAAAATGCGCCCTTTAGGAAAAAAAAAGATTATGTATTAAAAAAAAACAAATGTTTGGTCAGCCTGGTGTATGCTGCTGGATATTTTTGTCTTACTATTCCATTTTACTTATCTAGCCACTTAATTAATTGAAAACTTATTAATTTATTTTTTCAGAATATAAAATTATAACCGTAAAATTTATGTTTACAACAGGACGGGATCACCTCGTTTTGCAGTAATACAAATGACAGAAAAGTTAGTAGAGTTGCCCGGAAAAATGAAGTGGTAAAGTTTTATGAAATGTATTCAAAATTTTTAACAAAAATTTAAAAAATGCATTTATTTAAGAACGAGCTTATTTTGATTGATGCACAAAAGATTAAAAACACGATTTTTTAAAATGTTGTATATCCTTCTTATATCAGTGCACTGAATAAGTTTAAATAAAATGGATATCTTTTAACTACACATACTCTTTTTACAAGCCATTCTCGTATTTAACAAAAAACAAATTTAAAAAACAAATAGAATTGTATTTAATTTTTAAGAAAGCTAAATTTCAATAATAACAACTTTAAAATGAGAAATTGTTTATTATGATTTATGCATATGTATTATAATATGTAAATTTTTGCACGTGGTTATAATTGTTAAATTTACAGAAATTAACATGTTTATTTTTTCAAATTTTGGTAAATCTGATGATGTTAAACAATAAATAAGTCCTGACTAAGAATAACTGACACTTAATGTGCAAAACTGAACAAAATATGTAAAGTGAGAACTTCTTTTTAAAAAATGAATCTTATTTTAATTAGCTCAAGGACAAAAGCAACGTATTTAATTATCTTTGGTTACTTGATCATTACTTCTCTTTACTAAAAAAACACACATATTTAGAAAAGGCCAATGATAGTAATTGATATTAATCATATTGCACGTTTCATAAACGTGTACATATATGGCTATTAACGATTAATTTAACGTTATCGTTAGCTTTTGAAAAATTAATGATTCAATAACCGTCAATTTCAATAAAAGCAAACAAATTTAAATTTATGACGTCATAAGTAACACTTATTAAAAGTTATTGTTGAAAATGTAAATAACGCTGGAATGTCTCCTTTATATCTCATCTTTTAACCAACTATGCAAAGAAGACAAGTGTGTATACATTAGTTGGTTCAAGTGATGAGCAGGTCTAATTGAGAATATAACCAGCGGAGCTGAACAATCATTGAATTGGAACTGAGTTTACTGGAATGCATAAAACGGTCATGGCAAGGAATGACATTATTGGATATCGGTGTTCATTAAGTTTCCACCATTAGAATTCAGGAACTTTCATCTCAATTTCGTACTAAAGAAAGACCTGATCGTGATCACTCAAGTATCACTATTTTTTTTAAAAAAATACGATACGAAGATATATCTTTAATACTATTTTGTAATATAAATATTTGCATAAAAATTATATTTTAAAATTTGGAAAAGGATATTTCATTTAAAAATCATTTTATTAAGACATTATCAAATGTGCTGACAAATTCATAATGACTAAATTTGCGTCTATTTAATTTTGAAATATAAATAAATATTCCAAAGAAATGCAAAAACTATATACATTATTGATTTATGTCTAAACTGTGGTTCAATGCGGAGATATGTTATCACACTAGTCTTTGCTTATTGCAAATTTTGTCAAAAAATAATCCCAAATGACAAACATTTATACCTTGAAAATTGGCTACAAAAAACAAAACATCAAGCAAATATATAACTATTTACAATTTTAATGTATTTCATATCATCCAAGAATCATTTTTTTTTAAAAAGAAACAAAACACGTGATAATGAATTCACATTTACTACATATACTTACGAAATGAAAAAAAAATCATCCGTTTAAGGTCACTTTAAAATTATTGAGCAGTAGACAAAATTAAATTATAGAATAGTCCAGAACATCACAAAATATAGTGAATAATGTGATTCATTACAAAATATATTACGTTATAGATATTTACCTTAAATGGCTTTTCCCTGTAAAATAATTAGAGCATTTATTTCTGTGAAGCGATCTTTTTCTCAACACCATTTTGTAATGCGATGGTACCATTACAACAATATGTAACTGTTGCATAATGGGATTACTTTACTGGTTAAATCACGTCCCCAAAATGATCAAGGACTTTCAAGAAATATATGTGCATTGAGAAGAACCAATCATTTTGGCATTTAATTCAATGGGAGCAATGCCAGAAAATATCCCGTGACATTTGTTTTGTCTTGTCTTACGTGTACTTTAAGATCATTGTCAGGTCGAATTATGTTTGTACTTCGGCTTAGACATATGTCGCTTTTAATACGTTACAGCTCCAATAATGTCCATACTTTAAAAAAAACAATAAAGTTTAAGAGAGACCCCAATGTGGAAACATTTAATCATGTGAGGGTAGCAGTTATTTAAAATTAGCACCACAAAATATCAAACTTTAAATAGACGCATTTAAATAAGTTGTAGATTGCGGCAACTTATATACAAGTTAAATCAAAGACTTTTCAAAAGTTTTTTGGATCATACAGGAAATAAATGAATAACAGAGTAAAGTAACATTTACAGTCATAATAATAAATTGGTTTAAACTTACACAATTTTCCCATTCCTTTTGGCTAAAGGAGTGGTTAACAAAGTGGATCCTCAGGGTTCCCCGGTATATGTCAGGGGGTCCGTGTAAAATGAAAATTGATTTCGGTGTCCCTGCACAATGACAGGGGGTCCAAGCAAGGTTTAATATAAAATACTACATTTTGTTATCCATATTTATTATTATGAAAATTAAAATAAATAACAATAAATACGATTATATCTGAATGCTTTTTCTACTAATCAAATACCATCTTAGGGGCTATCCGTCATAGAATATAATGTCGTTTTACTTATTTAAATATACACAATTAAGGAACTTAAACCAAATCTGGAAAAGGGATACCAGAAATACTAATTACAAAACCAGATACCAATTTTATACCATGCATTACGGTTTATTGTACGGCCTAATAATTTATATCCATCACTATGTGGTATTTCAATGCCCACATTTATGTCATGTATAATGGTTTGTTAAACCAACGTTGTTGACCACTTTGCTGTCTTTCAATTTGTTAGATCAAAGATTCAGTGCCGTTATGAACTTATATAAAAACAAATTGTAATAATTGTTTATATGGAAACATGGTCACAAGAGAATAACACAACAATTTTCGAATGTTAGCCGTATGCTGCATAAACAGAGAGAAATATTTAGTTCAAAAACAACATTTTATATAATGAATACGTTCTTGTGAGCACCTCCTTAAAAATGTAATACTTTCGAAGAACAGAATGTGTCTTTTCCAAAATTTAAAAAAAGTCTGAATTGCAGGAAACCCGAATTACGTATACTCATAATAAAATTCTTTTCAATATACAAATGAAACAAATAAGATGCCTACACAGCGTTGCAAATTTATTTTAAAAAATCTGCTTAATTTTTGAACAGACTGGTCGCCCCACTTTGATTCAATAACATTAAAACAATCCCAATAAAAAAAAACCCAATTGAAAAAAAAACGTCTTTAAATTATGATACGCCCAGATGATTACACGTAGTTTTTAAATCACTTATATTAACTTCGAAATCTTGTCTGTCTTCGTAAGTCGGTCGGGCGGAAAAGGAAAAGTCAGAAATGACCCACTTTCCCGTGATGCGATCGAGCTAAAATTTGGCACATGGACCCGTCTTACCTAACAATGCATCGTATCAAAATTTCAGATCGATCGAACGTATCGTAATTAAATTAATGAATTTTTAGTTTATCCTTATATAAACGTATGTATTTCAAATTCACGGTTTGTTATTGTTTTTTTCCACGTGAGAGTTTGAGTTGACGCTTTGACGTCGACAGTCGTGCCGACACCCCCTCACGTCCCATCCCCCGTTATTAAAGACAGGGGACATCACTCGGTGTCAGTCTGTAAATTTTGTCGCGTTGGAACATAATCAATACTTTTAGCTCTGTCTCATATATAAGGGATTTATAGTCAAAAACTTTGTTTTTACGGGTCTTTTTTATTATAGCTTGAAACGTTTTTGAAGATCATAAGCAGATTATTGATTAAATATTCCAAATATATACAAGACCAGCAAATCAATTACCATATATTAAATTTAAAGACAAAAGATCTATAAAAGTTTATTTTGTTTTGTTTGATATTGAATTTTCAAATACCATACCCTTAAAGTGAATGATTTAATGAATTTTACATTTTTTTTAGACTTCATAAATGTTATTATTAATACTTCAGTAATACCATACCAAAAACTGCATATTCGAATACATCTAGCTATCAAAGAAAATTATGCTTCCCAAATACATTCGAAACATAAATATTTTGATGGTGGTGAATATAATATCCGTGTGTAGTAGCGCATAGATTGCAGTAATTAAAGCAGTGCATTCATGCCATTAAATGTTTCTCACACGGTCAGTTATGGATGAGATGAGCCAGATAAACTTTGATCCAATATAGTAAGGAAAGTAAATCATTGATACCATTTTATGTGTAATGTATTTTATTCCTAACAATATTAAATGATCTGATGCATCAGATTATTAGAAATGCGCCTTGTAGGAAAATAAAGTTATGTATGGGGGGGGGGTCAGCCTGGTGTATGCGGCTGGATATTTGTGTGTTACCATTTAATTTTATTTATCCAGCAATCTAATCAATTGAAATCTTATTAAATTTTGTTTTCATAATATAAAATTATAATCTTAAAATATATGTTAACAACAGGATGGGATCAACTCGCTTTGCAGTAATTCAAGAGACAGCGTACAAGCTAGTAGAGTTGCCCGGACAAGTGAAGAGGTAAATGTCCAAAATAACATCTTTAAAATTAGAACTTACATATTTAAGATGTAAGCATTTGTATTCTAATATGTAAATTTATGCACGTAGTTTGTTGTTAAATTTAGAGAATAAACAATGTTTTTTTTCAAAATGTTTGTAACTCTGATAATATTAAACAACAAATAAGCCCATTCAAAAATGAACGACAATTAATGCGCAAAACTAAACAAAATATTAAAAACGAGAATTTATTTAAAAATTAAAATATATCTTATTTTAATTAGCTCAAGGACATTCACAAAGTTTTAACTTGATCTTTACTTCTCTTTACTTAACAGACATACACAAATTTAGAAAAGATCACTGATAATACTTGATCTTGTTCCTATGGAACGTTTCGTAAACATGTTTTAAAAATGAAATCTAATTTCAACATGGAGCGAAAGAGCCTTTTATAAGACCAGAAACGGAAAATGTTGATGGAGATATTGGACAAGAGAAAAATGCAAACGGAACGGTGAATATTCACACATATTAATATCATATTTTAGAAACAAGCAACAATTTAATGTTTAATACATAAGTGTTAATTATTTAGATTCATCAGATTTTATCTTCACCCTTTATACTTAAAATTAAAAAAAACTATGTCAAACCGTATATATCATTTCTAAATCCGACCTTTGTTGGAGAAAATCTATGGGAACATGTTGGGGGGGTCAGCTTACGAACGGGTAATAGGTGATTTCTGCATGTACATTGAAAATCGTTGTAGTTATCGTAAATCATATGGTCATTTTCTACATTCAACAAGATTCGACTGCTTTACCAGAAGCTATAAAATATTATTAAACATATGCACTTACCTTATTTATTCATTTTATTTATTTTGTTAATTTTTTTATTAATTGTTTTACAAATTTTTAGGCAATCATATTTAGCTTGTATATTAAAAAAAATTGTACCATTTTGTTTACACAATCCTTTTTTTTTGGTCGGCTTACGAGTGGGTTACGCACTTGTAATACTATTCTCTTCTGAAAGAAGGGAGGGGTCGGCCTATGAACGAACGGGCTATATACGTTAATTATTATGACTTTGATGGATGCCATGATAGCTTGAAAAAGACGATATTCCTCTGAAAACTTAAAATTGTATTTCATTTTAGGAAAATTAAACCTTTTTAAATTCTGCAAAGGAGAGAATATATATATATAACTATATATATATATATATATATATATATATATATATATATATATATATATATTATCTCCTTTGTGGACTTATATATAGTTTTAAGTTAGTCTGAAGTAGAGAAGATTGATAGTTATATATATAAATATATATATATATATATATATATATATATATATATTATATATATATATATAAATTTTAAAAATATATACAATCTAAACAAAGTGTGTTTCAGGTTTATATATATTTTTATACTTCTTTAATATATATATATATATACATATATACATTTATAAATCTTGATTTATTAGTTAATTTATAGGCATAATTTATTAGTCCCTTCTCTGTACTAACACACGCCTAAGACCTCTCTTTAGTTTTTCAGATTCATTCTTTCTACTTTAAGTAAGTAAGTCCCATAACCCGAAGGTCGTAGGGGATCCCTAATGTTTCCATTAGAGCTTACTTGGGGCATGTTTATACCTGGTGGGTGCCCCAATTCCCTTCCAGGGGTCAGCGAAGTACTTTCTTTGCGTATCATTTATATTGTGGCTTTGCGTGGGCTCGATTAATTTATAAATAAATCTCCCTTTCAGAGCATTCGATTGGCTCATGTTTCAAAAGAATAGTGTACAGTAATTTTAGCTTTTACAACATGAGTAATGATTTGAAGAATCATTTAAGCTACCACCACATCAGTGTCACTTTCTCATACTTCTTAAGACTCTTAAATTTTCTCCGACGGTCAGCTATTGATGAAATAGGTCAGTTAAAATAAATCATGGATAACATTTTAAATCCTTTATATTAACTCCTTGTGTCTGCTTGCGTGCTTGCTTGCTTGCCGAAAATAACTTTGGATCTATTTTTAACCCCCTTCCCGTACGCTGGTGAGCTGACATTTCGCAGGCAGATTTGTGGCGATGATAAAAATGATGTATCAAAATTTTAGATCGATCGAATTTCCTGTAATTAAATTAAAGAATTTTTAGATTATCTCTATGTATATCTATGTAGCATGTTAGTTTTTGTGCTAGAGTGTCGCGGTGTTTATTATATTGAACAACCTTTCCTGTTACGCAATAAGGTGCTTATTATATTGACGATAATAATTTATAAATATATTCCTGATCGGTGCGCATTATATTAAACATGGTTTACGAGACATAACTAAAATTTTGGATTTGTTGATTTTCTTGCGCTGCGTATTATAATGAACATTTTTTTAGTTATGTCTCGTATATAAAAGATTTATAGTAAAAAAATAGTTGTTTTTTTACGTTTTTTTAATTGTGCAATGTATTTTATTTCTCAAAATATTTCAATCGTCTGATGTATCACATTTATAAAAATGCACCCTTTAGGAAAAAAAAAGATTATGTATTACAAAAAAACAAATGTTTGGTCAGCCTGGTGTATGCTGCTGGATATTTTTGTCTTACTATTCCATTTTACTTATCTAGCCACTTAATTAATTGAAAACTTATTAATTTATTTTTTCAGAATATAAAATTATAACCGTAAAATTTATGTTTACAACAGGACGGGATCACCTCGTTTTGCAGTAATACAAATGACAGAAAAGTTAGTAGAGTTGCCCGGAAAAATGAAGTGGTAAAGTTTTATGAAATGTATTCAAAATTTTAAACAAAAATTTAAAAAATGCATTTATTTAAGAACGAGCTTATTTTGATTGATGCACAAAAGATTAAAAACACGATTTTTTAAAATGTTGTATATCCTTCTTATATCAGTGCACTGAATAAGTTTAAATAAAATGGATATCTTTTAACTACACATACTCTTTTTACAAGCCATTCTCGTATTTAACAAAAAACAAATTTAAAAAACAAATAGAATTGTATTTAATTTTTAAGAAAGCTAAATGTCAATAATAACAACTTTAAAATGAGAAATTGTTTATTATGATTTATGCATATGTATTATAATATGTAAATTTTTGCACGTGGTTATAATTGTTAAATTTACAGAAATTAACATGTTTATTTTTTCAAATTTTGGTAAATCTGATGATGTTAAACAATAAATAAGTCCTGACTAAGAATGACTGACACTTAATGTGCAAAACTGAACAAAATATGTAAAGTGAGAACTTCTTTTTAAAAAATGAATCTTATTTTAATTAGCTCAAGGACAAAAGCAACGTATTTAATTATCTTTGGTTACTTGATCATTACTTCTCTTTACTAAAAAAACATACACATATTTAGAAAAGGCCAATGATAGTAATTGATATTAATCATATTGCACGTTTCATAAACGTGTACATATATAGCTATTAACGATTAATTTAACTTTATCGTTAGCTTTTGAAAAATTAATGATTCAATAACCGTTAATTTCAATAAAAGCAAACAAATTTAAATTTATGACGTCATAAGTAACACTTATTAAACGTTCTTTTTGAAAATATTCATTACGCTTGAATGTCTCCTTTATATCTCATCTTTTAACCAACTTTGCAAAGAAGATAAGTGTGTATACATTATTTGGTTCAAGTGATGAGCGGATCGAATTGACAATATAACCAGCCGAGCTGAACAGTCATTGAAATGGAACTGAGGTTACTGGAATGCACAAAACGGTCATGGCAAGGAATGACATTATTGGATATCGGTGTTCATTAAGTTTCCACCATTGGAATTCAGGAACTTACATCTCAATTTCGTACTAAAGAAAGAACTGATCGTGATCACTCAAGTATCACTAATTTTTTTTTAAATACGATACGAAGATATATCTTTAATACTATTTTGTAATATACATTTTTGCAAAAAAAATATATTTTAAAATTTGGAAAAAGATATTTTATTTTAAAAATCAACTTATTAAGACATTATCAAATGTGCTGACAAATTCATAATGACTAAATTTGCGTCTATTTAATTTTGAAATATAAATAAATATTCCAACGAAATGCAAAAACTATATACATTATTGATTTATGTCTAACCTGTGGTTCAATGCGGAGATATGTTATCACACTAGTCTTTGCTTATTGCAAATTTTGTCAAAAAATAATCCCAAAAAGACAAACATTTATACCTTGAAAAATGGCTAAAAAAACAAAACATCAAGCAAATATATAACGATTTACAATTTTAATGTATTTCATATCATCCTAGAATCAATTTTTAAAAAAAAAGAAACAAAACACGTGATAATGAATTCACATTTACTACATATACTTACGAAATGAAAAAAAAATCATCCGTTTAAGGTCACTTAAAAATTATTGAGCAGTAGACAAAATTAAATTATAGAATAGTCCAGAACATCACAAAATATAGTGAATAATGTGATTCATTACAAAATATACTACGTTATAGATATTTACCTTAAACGGCATTTCCATGTAAAATAATTAGAGCACTTATTTCTGCGAAGGGATCTTTTTCTCAACACCATTATGTAATGCGATGGTACCATTACAACAATATGTAACTGTTGCATAATGGGATTACTTTACTGGTTAAATCATGTCCCCAAGATGATCAAGGACTTTCCAGAAATATATGTTCATTGAGAAGAACCAATCCTTTTGGCATTTAATTCAATGGGAGCAATGCCAGAAAATATCCCGTGACATTTGTTTTGTCTTGTCTTACGTGTACTTTAAGATCATTGTCAGGTCGAATTATGTTTGTACTTCGGCTTAGACATATGTCGCTTTTAATACGTTACAGCTCCAATAATGTCCATACTTTAAAAAAAACAATAAAGTTTAAGAGAGACCCCAATGTGGAAACATTTAATCATGTGAGGGTAGCAGTTATTTAAAATTAGCACCACAAAATATCAAACTTTAAATAGACCCATTTAAATAAGTTGTAGATTGCGGCAACTTATATACAAGTTAAATCAAAGACTTTTCAAAAGTTTTTTGGATCATACAGGAAATAAATGAATAACAGAGTAAAGTAACATTTACAGTCATTATAATAAAAGGGTTTAAACTTACACAATTTTCCCATTTCTTTTGGCTAAAGGAGTGGTTATCAAAGTGGATCCCCAGGATTCCCGGGTATATGTCAGGGGGGTCCGTGGAAAATGAAAATTGATTTTGGTGTCCCTGCACATTGTCAGGGGGTCCACGCAAGGTTTAATATAAAATACTACATTTTGTTATCCATATTTATTATTATGAAAATTAAAATAAATAACAATAAATAAGATTATATCTGAATGCTTTTTCTACTAATCAAATACCATCTTAGGGGCTATCCGTCATAGAATATAATGTCGTTTTACTTAGAAAAGGAAGTAGAACTACGGTAATTTTTTCAGCTATAAAAAATCAAAATAATTTTATATTGAAATATCAAGTTTGATGCGTAAGAAATGCGAAATTCCTATAGGTAGGTCAGAAAAATACAGTTTTTTTAACGTGAAGCATTGAGAGTTTCAAGGTTAAGTAATTTTCGATGTGTCAGGAAGTTATTTTTATCTAAATTGTCTCATATCATCATTTTTCTTTCAAAAAGGCATAGCTGCAGTATTCTATTGAAAAAGATTATTATCATTAACAGTGGCGTGTTACAACATATTTAAGATTCAGTGAGCCGAAGAATAAATGCCGACAATACATTGTTGTTGAATATTTGAAGTATGGCTAAATATTTGAAAACAGATACGAAAGGTGAAACGTTATTAACTGAATTAAAAGATTGTTTGAAGTTAAAGATATGCACTTGTATTTATGGAATATTTAAAACAATGTTTACAAATGCATTTTCAGCACATTGTGTCATTCATCGACATTATTTATTCGCAAAAAAATCTTAGTGAATGTTTGCATGGATCACTCGATTATGTGATTAGAGCAGTTAATAAAAATTAAATGACAGCCAACAATGAGAGATTATGTGCTCAATATTGTTTAGAAAATGAAGAAAACTATAATTGCTTACTAATTCACACAAAAGTAAGTTGGTTTTCCAAAAAGTGCATTTTTCAATAGATTGTATGCTCTCCTTGATTCATTGTTGGAATTCCTAAAAAATCAAATACAATGAATTGTAACACAATTAACTCAAAAAAGATATAACCGGTATTCCCCAAACTGGACAAAAATCATTGGAACTACAAGGTGACCAATTAAATTTCCTCAAAACTAAAAGTGTAATATTTGGGTTTGTTGCAAAAGTTTTTCTGTACAAACAAAAATTTGTGAAGATAAAAATGTTTTCAGTGTCCAAATCTTTCGAAATTGCAAAGAAGAGAGGAAAACTTTGTTTGCTGTAAAAATTTAACGATTCATCATGCACACCCGAACTAAAAATATGAAGACATTCTTAGCTTGGATATCCTTGACTGGCAGTTGAACCCCTTTGCATGTGGAAAAACTTAGATCTCGAAAGCAAATGATAAATCCATACTAATGCAGGAGCAGCTTATTTAAATATACACTATTAAGGAACTTAAACCAAATCTGGAAAAGGGATACCAGAAATACTAATTACAAAACCAGATACCAATTTTATATCATGCATTACGGGTTATTGTACAGCCTAATAATTTATAGCCATCACTATGTGTTATTTCAATGCCCTCATTTATGTCATGTATAATGGTTTGTTAAATCAAATTTGTTGACCGCTTTGCTGTCTTTCAATTTGTTAGATCAAAGATTCAGTGCCGTTATGAACTTATATAAAAACAAATTGTAATAATTGTTTATATGGAAACATGGTCACAAGAGAATAGCACAACAATTTTCGAATGTTAGCCGTATGCTGCATAAACAGAGAGAAATATTTAGATCAAAAACAACATTTTATATAATGAATACGTTCCATTGAGCACCTCCTTAAAAATGTAATACTTTCGAAGGACAGAATGTGTCTTTTCAAAAAAAAATTTAAAAGTCTGAATTGCAGGAAACCCGAATTACGTATACTCATAATAAAATACTTTTCAATATACAAATGAAACAAATAACATGCCTACACAGCGTTGCAAATAATTTTTAAAAATCTGCGTAATTTTTTAACAGACTGGTCGCCCCACTTTGATTCAATAACATAAAAACAACCCAATAGAAAAAAAACCCAATAGAAAAAAAACCTCTTTAAATTATGATACGCCCCGATGATTACACGTAGTTTTTAAATCCCTTATATTAACTTCACCGCCGTCTCTCTCTGTCGTCATCTCTCTCTGTCTTGGGCGGGCGGGCGGAAAAACAAAAGTAAAAAATGACCCACTTTCCGTGATCTGATCGAGCTTAAATTTAGCACACGGACCCGTCTGGCCTAACAATGCATCGTATCAAAATTTCAGATCGATCGATTGTACCTTAATTAAATTAATGCATTTTTAGTTTATCCTAATATGAGGTATGTAATTCACGGTTTGTTATTTTTTTTCCCACGTGAGAGTTTAAGTTGATGCGTTGACGGGACCCATCGACGTACCCGCGTGCTTTTGTGTACATTTTACGTGTCATGCCGAGCTTAGCCCCCCCTAGGGTTATGAAGCAAAGTTGAGTTAAGAGTTTGAAGATAACAACTACTGTTAGTTATGTCTTATATATAAGGGATTTATAGTCAAAAACTTTGTTTTTAAGGGTTTGTTTTATTAAATCCCTTATATTAACTTCGAATTCTTGTCTGTCTTCGTACGTCAGTCGGGCGGAAAAAGAAAAGTCAGAAATGACCCACTTTCCGTGATGCGATCAAGCTAAAATTTGGCACATGAACCCGTCTTACCTAACAATGCATCGTGTCAAACTTTCAGATTGATGAAACGTATCGTAATTAAAATATTGTATTTTTAGTTTATCCTTATATAACGTTTGTAGTTCAAATACACGGTTTGTTATTGTTTTTTTTCCACGCTTTGACGTCGACTGTCGTGCCGACACCCCCTCACGTCCCATTCCCCGTTATTAAAGACAGGGGACATCACTCGGTGTCAGTCTGTAAATTTGTGTCGCGTTGGAACATAATCAATACTTTTAGCTCTGTCTCATATATAAGGGATTTATAGTCAAAAACTTTGTTTTTACGGGTCTTT
>CALYLW010001002.1:135000-170000 GCA_944989445.1 Ampullaceana balthica | reverse complement strand
AAATTCCTAACAGTTACTTTTGGCTATTCATCTGAGTGGTGACCCGCTGTCCTAAATTCCTAACAATTACTATTGGCTATTCATCTGGGTGGTGACCCGCTGTCCTAAATTTCTAACAATTTCTATTGGCTTTTCCTCTTGGTGGCATGGGTCAACGTGCAACTCTTAATTTGATTGGTCAGCCCTCATATACCAATTCCCTTGCAAGTGCTCGAAAGCATACATTCAGGCATCATCAGGCACCTGACACGTGATCACATGTGACTTAAGTAGTTGTAGCGTCCTAATAAATTTTCCATGACCCATCAGATTATCCCAAAATCTTTGTCCACTCAAGGTCAGCGTCTGAACCCCTATCCCCCAATGGTTCTAAAATTCTAACAGTTCTCAAAAGTATATTGAGTTACTACTCAATAGACTAATGGATATCAGTAGTACAACCGTGTCTCTGGTAACTCATTTGAACTTAATATGTCACTCCTTTCTGTCCACGATACACATTTATTTTCCCTTAAAATGTATATCTATGTTTCACATATGTTTTAAGCGAATAGATCAATCTTGGCAAATAAATTATCTTATTTTAAGAAACAAAAACTGGAAGAAAATGGCGCGGGGAGGATAAAAAAAATAGGCTTAATGATAATAAAAATATAATGTTTGATCGGAAAACGTAACTAATCAAAGAATTGCATCCCTTATTAAAACAGCAACATATTAGATTTGGGTATCCATCGGTAAATATGACCGTTATGGTAAAGTGGACAAAAGGGAACAAAACATTTCTCAAAATAGCCTTGATGTATTTTAATATTTTTAAAATATTTTTTATTGATTTATTAGACTTTCTTCTTGTAAGTACTATTAGCCAATTTAAGACAACATGTGTTTTATTCCGAATGAAATCCTTTGCTACGTTGGATCTATACCTATGAGAAATATTTGTATGCAGGATTTAAATTAAATTAATACCCTATTCGTTTAGTTTCCTAGCGCTCATTATATTACGTAAAATTGTGTCAAAATTAGATCATTACATTTTTCAGATGTATATTTCTGAGTAATTGAAAGTTGTAGTCTGAAGAGTAAGCTCAGCACAAAATTATATATATATTCCCATAATTGCAATATAAACTAAGTGTCAGTCAAGAAACATACAAAAGATAGAGTTCCAACAACTCCTTGTCATTTTTGTGTGTGTTAAAGTTATATAATTTCTTGCAAATTTTACTTACCTATAGTTAACGAAAATAATTACTTATCTAAATAAGAATAATAATTCAACTTTCTTCATTTTAAAGCATCTTAAAATGATAAGAAGTTAAATATCATCTTCAGTTAAAACAGATGGATAAAGAAGATCAAATAGACAGCACAACTCACAACTTCTATTTGGAAATTGCAGGAAGAAATGGGGAAAAGAATCGAATATATTTAAATGAATCTGATTTGCTGATACCTTATTTACAAGACGGTGGTGTATTAAAAGCTGAAAGAAAAGGTAAAAACATCAATCTATCCATCCATCAATTCATCCATCCAACCGTTCATCCATCCATCTATCATACATCCATCCTTCTATCCATTTATCAATTTATTCTGCCATCCATCCATTTATATCCCTTCTATCTCACCCAATTTTCATCTTATAAATTATGTTTATTTATGTGCCTTTTCAGTACCTGATAATATAGTAGACAATTGAAGATATGGATACATTGTGTGCATCAAGACGGTCATTGATTCTCGGATGGTTTACGATGAATAACTAAATACTTCTAAAAACCATCAGACATAAAGTGTATATATACTGACAAGCGCAATACTCGTGCCTTGCTACGGGGTAAGGATGATAAAAATGTGACAGTATTCAGTATTTGGGTATGATATTTCCCCTAAAAATTTAGAGATGAGTATAAAAGCTTCACGGAGTGGCATAGCAAGAAATCAAAACTCTTCTTCATAGATTAATGATATGGGTAGTCATCAAAATAAAACAATTAATAATTTTAATGTTGCCTATCAATTGTGTAATGTCTTTTTTAAAAACGCATGCTTTTCTCTGAATGATGTACCAGAATAACAAAAGCTCCGTTAAAGTTTTGTAATTCTAATGCGCAAGAACTCATTTTCTTTTCTTCTAAACAATAACATTTTTTAAAAAAAAATTTTAATAAAGAAATGCTAATTTAATATTTTTTAAAAATATTAATGACTTCCTGTTATTTTCTTCAAGTAGTATCGAAGAAACAAATTGGCATATATATGATACGGCCAAAGCCCGAAATCGGCCAATTCGCGAAGTGGCCAATGATGCTGTAAATTAGTCGGCCAAAGCCCGAAATTCGGGCTTCGGCCGGCCAGTTCGCGAAATGGCTAGGGTCGATTGCCCAAAGCCCGTAGAAAGCAGTGATGAGCATATTGAAGGTCGACTAGTAATATTTAATACTTAACATTTATTGTTAGTTACACATAATAAAAACCAGTTACAAAATTGAAACTTAATAAGTAAAATAAACTATTTATTTCTGTTATCACTTATTACAAGAGAATGAACTTTTATGACATTTTGAATTACATAATCGTTTGTTCTTCATAAACATATGACCACATCCTCCTGTTTTTCGGCATATTATATTGCACATAATTAGAGCCAAACATCACTGTCAACGGCCAGAGACTCAACACAGTGCACCGGTTCACATATCTAGGCAGCACACTGTCTCAAAATAACACCATCGATGACGAAGTGAACGTCAGAATTGCCAGAGCCAGCTCCACTTTCAGCAGGTTGTACCCTAATGTCTGGAACAGAAGAGGCATTACCATCCAGACCAAGCTGAAAGTGTACAGGGTAGTGGTGCTCCCCACACTGGTATATGCTTGTGAAACTTGAACTGTTTATCAGTGCCATGCAAGAAAGCTTAACCACTTTCATATAACAAGCCTCAGGAAGATTATCGGCATAAAGTGGCAACACAAAATTACAGACACAGTGGTACTGACCAAGGCAGGTCTCCCCAGCATCTTCACTCTCCTGGTGCAGACCCAGCTTCGCTGGGCAGGGCACGTTGTCCGAATGCCAGACGAGAGACTGCCAAAGAGAATCTTCTATGGTGAGCTCCAGTATGGCCAGCAGTCCCACGGTGGGTAAAAGAAACGCTTCAAAGACACACTTAAGGCCTCAATTAAAGCGTTTGCCATCAATCCAGACACGTGGGAACAAGCTGCAATGGACCAATCTACCTATCGCTCTTCCATCCACTAAGGTGCCAGGTCATGTGAGGCAAACCGGATCACCGCCACAGAAAAGAAGAGGCAAGCCCGAAAGGCCCATGCTGTCAACCCTCCAGGAGATGTCCCACTCGTCCCTTGTCCCTTCTGTTCCTGAACCTTCCGTGCAAGGATCGGCCTAATCAGCCAGCTGCGCACGCACAGACAACCATCGGATGACTAGAGTGGTCCTCGTCGTATCGACAGACGAACGAAAAAAAAATGCACATAATTAATAATTTTAGTTATTGTCTCATATATAAGGATTTATAGTCAAAAACTTTGTTTTTACGGGTTGTTTAAATGTTGTCCGATTACATCACGACTTTGATTGGGGTGGAGCGATTAAAAGAAGTCTACCGAAACCAGGGACTGTTCGTTCGCTGGCACATGTTACATAATGACATGTTACGAGGGCTAGTCTAAGTGACGAGCACATGACACCGTGTGTTGGAAAGACATATGGACAAGGTAAATAAAGGGAGTGGAGCAGAGAGAATGTACGTAACTTTATCCAACCACATGGCCTATTTATTGTCGTTTTACATCGGATCGAGATGGGGGTGGAGTTGGAAAGGATTGGAAGGACTTTCTACCTCAGAAAATGGCGCACATACTACAATCATGATTTCGCATTGAATATTAACAGTTTGTCAGTGTATAAACTTGTTTCAATCGTCCCATCATAAATTCAACGTTAAAAAATATTTTTAAAAAAAAATTATTTATAAAATAAATAAATAAATAAAAAAATTTTAAGGTGAAGAAACATAAGGGTCGAAACGTACTGTGGTCGAATCGGCATGGACTTATTCTCTGATGATTGATCACTTTCCAGTACAGAACAACGTGTCGTAGCTAACAATTAATGATATGTTAATAGCCTCAGTATACTTAGTATTGTGTTATTACACCCCACGACACATGCTATACGAGCCTATGACTTATCTTTTCAACTGGAATCGTTGATTGAGAAGTTATAAATACGAGTAATACAGTACTCACAATGAAACCACTGTGTCAGAATAATAAGAGCTAGTTACAATTTGGCACCCTTTTTCCTACCCCGTACACGCCAACACACCAGAAGCGACAGATGTGCAGCTAACCGGTCAGTATTCCTTTACCACATTGGGTTTTGGCCAAGCATACCCAGCCACTTCGCGAATTGGCCGGCGAAAGCCCGAATTACAATTTTCAGTTGTTAGTACTTCGGGCTTTGGCCAGACTTGTCGGCCACTTCACGAATTGGCCGGCCAATTTTTTACATCATTTAAAAAAAATTGCAACGCCCGGTTTATCAGCCACATCAATGTCATCAATAAATGTGCCACAGGTGCAAGATGCTGCCAAAAATACTCCTGCAATGACATTATTATTGGATAACCACATATCCAGTGTGTTCTCAAATTCTAGTGAATCCGAATCTGATTCAGAATCTTCATTAAGTGACTCATTGACATCATCAGCCGCAAAGAAAGCCACAGCCATTAAAAGTCTCTGTTTGGCTGTATTTTTCGATATTGGTGAGGTCAACTTTCCCCAACCATTACCTGAATCAGTAAAGAAATCAGTGCTTTTGTAAAAAGTTTCAACCATCTAAGAACTGGAAAGGGCCTTTGAAGACTGTTGGGAATAAACAACGCCGTGTGCTAGTTCTATGTTTAACTCAAATGTGTATCCGTTTATGAGTTACAGTGTCAAAGCGGATGATGTTTTCTGTGCTGCCTGCTCAGTATTTGCTTCAGGTACGACATGCGCTTTTATATGCGAGCCGTATTCAGACTGAAGTATCATAGACCGACATGCACAACGTCACATAAAATCCTTGACACATCTTAACTCTATGCAAGCAGCATATGCATTTATAAATGTATGCGAAGGTAAATCAGTCTCCGTGAAGCAGTAGCTATCTCAAGCGTACAATGACAAAGTCCAAAGGAACACAGTGCTCTCCAATCCATTATTAAAACAATAATACTGTGTGGACAGCAAAACATATCAATGCGCGGAAAATCCGATGATCGGAGCAATTTTATGGCTCTTCTTAATTTCAGAGCCGAGCATGATCTTGCTCTTAGTGAGCATCTACGCATCGCGTCAGGTAATTCAAAATACATCAGTCATAGAATACAAAACGAGCTGGTTATTCTGTGCGGAAACCAGATTCGAGACAAGATCGTCAAGGAATACATCACTGCAAAATACTTCAATATCATTTTTGACGAAACTACAAATATCTCAGTCAAGGAGCAAGTGAGTTTGAATCTTCTTTTTTCACATCTGATGCAAAACGGCATGAAGAATTTGTGTCCTTTGAGGAAACGTCTGACACAACAGGTGAAACGCTATATAATCTAATTACTGGAAAACTACAAGAGCTTGGCCTTGATATCCGCAATATTGTTGGTCTCGGGTTCGATGGAGCTGCAAACATGAGTGGAAAAGTAAAAGGAGTTAGAGGACGCTTCCAACATGTGGGAACAGCAGAATACGTCCACTGTCGATCACATACACTAAACTTAGCTATTGTGAACACTTGCAGTGAGGGCGCTGTTAGAAATATGTAAAAAAACGGTCAGTGAAACTGTTAACTTTATTACAGCATCTGCCAAGCGTCTAAATATATATACAAACTCAAGCCATGGTGAAGATTCAACACGACCTAAGAAATTATGTGCTACAAGGTGACTCGACATGAAGAAACATTACAAAGGTTTGAAGAGAACATTTGTATTATCCTTGAAACTCTGGCCGGTTTGACTCAAGATCATGATAAGGTTTGACTCAAGATCATGATCGTCAACCATCTGTCAAAGCAAACGGTCTCCAATTATCAATCCAGAATTTTCAGTTCATATATACGCTTGTCGTTGTTCATCATTACTTGCGCTACACGAAACGATTTCCTATACTCATTGCAGTCTGTGGATCAGAATTTAGTTCGTGCTTCTAGTGAGTGCAAGGAGTTGATCGACCTTCTGAAATTGAAACGGAGCAATGACGATTCATGCAATTCATTGTTTGACGAGGCCTCCAAGTTAGCACAGAAATTGAATGTTGATGTCAAACCACCAAGAGTTACTGCTAGACAACAGTACAGATCAAATGCACAGTGACCGACAAATTCGGTGCAAGATTACTTCAGACTAAAAGTTCACAATTCCTTTTTGGATCACCTAATAACAGAACTTCAAGGCCGCACTTGTGCATCATCAGGACGTTTGACAGCAGAAATGCTTATGCCGCAACATATATCCAGTCTGACTAAGGATGACATGGATAAAATTCGGGAAGCTTATGCGGCATTCATTAAATCAGATGATCTTGATGTAGAGATTGAGAGGTGGAAGTTCAAACTTTATGCGCGTGAAGGAGAAGTCAGCAACACTGCCGTGTCTTTGCAAGACTGATTTTTACTCACGAAGGATTTATATCCAAATTTGCACACTGTTTTTCATGTACATTTAACGATGCCTGTTACATCCGCCACAGCTGAACGCAGCTTCTCGGCGCTCCGCCGTTTCAAGAGTTATATGCGTTCAAAAATGGGATCAGAACGACTATCAGCTCTGGCGCTGCTGAATGTTCACACTGACATATTTCCTGACGTCACTAAAGTCATAAAAGACTTCGATGCCACAGGACACCTTAGAATTGTGTTTGGCTTTGACAATGATGACTGATTTGCCAAGCAACGTGTTTACAGTAAGGTATATGACGGTAAATATACTTAGGCTAGATTATGTGTGTAGCCCGTTCTTTGCTTAAAATGTTTGAAATATTGGTGAAATAAAAAAAAATGATTACAAATATGACTGTTTTGATTTATGTTTTACTGGAGTACTTTTGCTAATATGAGACATATGAGTCATGGCATGTGGTGACATTTATTTGGAAGTATGTAATTAAGAAGGGCTGGTCAATGACAATAGGAGACGGGAAGGTGTGCGTCCATTTTTTTCAAGGCTTTGGGCACCACGGAGTATGATGAATGCATCTATCAAGTATTGCTAGGTTTCATTAGTGCACTAAGTAACATTTACTATTAATACTGTTAATCTAAACCGTTAATTTATACAGCTTTAAATAAATAAATAAATAAATTGATTATTTATATAGCGCTGTATCCCAGTAAGGAACTGGGCTCACAGCGCTTTACATGAAAGATAATAACATACCTATAAGTATTAAATTAACTTTCATATCACAACAAACACAAAAAATTACAGTACATTATACATAAGCTACGTTAATCATTTACAAGAAATGTTGTTTCATCAATTTTGAAAATAAATTTTGAAAAGATGTGTCTTAAGTGCAGTCTTGAAGGACTTGGTTGTTTGAATACTACATATGTGTAATGGTAGAGAATTCCATTGTTTGGCTGCACAAAAAGAGAACGACCTTTCACCAAATGTTTTGGTGCGTGTCGTAGGAACAGAGAGAACGCGTGTGTCTGCAGAAGATCGTAGCTGGCGAGTGGGTGAGTAGACCAACAAAAGTTCAGTAAGATACGATGGGCATGAGTCCGAAAAGAAGTTGTGACAGAGAACGGCCAGTTTGTAATCAATACGGGCTTGTATAGGCAGCCAATGAAGTGAGCGAAGAAGTGGAGTAACATGGTCATGTTTTTTTGCCTTGAGCACCAGTCTGGCAGCTGAATTTTGAACTTTCTGTATTCTTTCAATGCATTGTTTTGGCGCACCTGACAGAAGAGAATTGCAGTAATCCATACGAGCCAATACAAGAGCACAGACTAGAATTTTTGTGGCACTAACTGTTAAGTAATGACGGATTGAGCTGATCTGACGAATGGCAGTGTAGGCAGAGCGACAGATGTGATTGATGAAGTTGTTAATAGACATGTTGTCAGAAATAATGTAGCCAAGATTTCTAGTCGATGTTGTGAACAGAATATACCCGAATCAAATAAATAATAAGACCAACAATACATTTTAGAATTTAAAAAAAATAAATAGGGTTACAATTTAAAAACCTGTTTCATTAAAGTGTGCTAAGAAGTAATAGGGAAAAACGACTTACGGTTTAGTGAGCGGTCACGTATTTCTACTGGAGCTAAGTTTTAAATTTATTTTCATATTTTTTCCACATTCAAAATACTAAATCCTTTTCAAAACACTCGAGTAATCTTTAATTAACAAAATAATTTTTTAAAATGCTGTTTAATAATATTATGTTGTATATTCTATGATATTTTATACTAAAAATACAAAACCCTATAGACTATGTAGACGGCAATTTTTGTTGTGATACATTTGGATGTCTCCTAACTGTAACTGTTTACATAAAATAAAAGCACCAATAAACCTTCCAAAAAACTTAGTTTACTAGGTGTAGAATTAATAATTTATAAATTCAAAGTTAAATTTAGTTGAAAGTAATTGAATTAGAACAAATAAACACACTTTAACAGAATTATACATAACTAATAGCAATATAATAATAATACTAATATCTTAAGCTTTGATTTCTTAAACCTAGCCTAACCCGAAAAAGAGAATTTTAATCTTAGTCTTAGTAATAACTACAATACTTCTAAGGGCATTAACATCAACCAACACACATCCTAAAAGTCAGAATAATATATAAATAATTATAAACCACCACAACACAATTCTTCTGACTATAATACCTCTATCTTGAGCACCATAAAGGAAATTACCTTCAAACAATGGAAACATTAAATATGTAAATATAGGCAAAAGCACCTAATTTTAATTTTGCTCCTTTCCGGCGACATAGTACTTAACCCAGGCCCTGTATCATCTAAATGCCAAATTTGTACTAAGACATGCACTAGCAAACAAGGAGCCATTCAGTGTGACACCTGCAATGAATGTTATCACACATTATGCCTAAATAACTAACACACCAAAATAATTCCTGAACTGTTCGACCATGATATTGTTAGCTTCACCAATACAATAAAAAGTAAAATAACTAAGATACCTAGAAGAATAATCTATCTTTGGAATAAATGTAATTCAATAAAACTACACCAATCAGCAGCTAACTTTCAACAAAATTTCCTAAGTAAATTTAACACAAAGAGCCCAGTAGAAGAAATTTTGAAAGATATAAAAACAAATCTAAAAACTATAATTGATGAGAATGTTCCAACAAAACTAACATCAAATAAAATTAACAAATGCTGTTTCAATTCAAAATTTAAAAAGCTACGCAAAGAAAAAGAGAAAGGATTTAAGAAATTTAATGCTACCAATTTAAAAGGTTACACCAAAAATACTTGATAAAACACTTGACATAAAAATGTAGTCGAAACCTCCAAAATTAATATATAACCAATATAATTTCTAAAGATAACAAGAAAAAACGTATGGTACTTTATCAAATCTAAAAAAAAACAAATGGAACCTACATGATTAGCCACACTAAAAGGCTCAAATAATAAAACCTATAATGATAATACGACTAAAGCTAATATTCTTAACACATATTTTGCACATAATTTTCTGCCTCAGGTGACAAGGATGTTTTAATAAGTTTAAATAAAATGGAAAAAAACAGGTAACATAACTGTAGACGAGATATGTATACAATCACTCTTTAAAAAACTTTAAAATAAACATAGCTCTTTGCCAAGATGAATTGCCTGCAAGTTTATTTAACGAACTAAGCAATTAACTGTCCCCAATCCTTGTAGCTCTTTTTCAAGCCTCTCTAAACCAGGTTAAATTGCCCAAGAATTTGAAATTAGCTAACGTAACTTCACTTTTTAAGAAAGGCGATAAATCAGACCCTGGTAATTACAGACCTATATCACTTACTAGTATCACTTGTAAATTACTAGAACACATAATATAAACTAGGATAATTAACCACCTAGACAAATATAATGCCCTATAGCCATATAAACACAGACCTTACAAAAAACAGATCATGTGAAACACAATCAATAGGTTTAAGAGAGATGAACTATTGAAAGGCTTAGACAATAATGATCATATAGATACAATATTACTAGAATTCTCAAAAGCATTTGACAAAGTTCACCACCTTAGTTTACTTAAAAAAACTTTACTTTGGAATTCCAGGTCCCTTACATCACTGGATCCGAGACTTCCTTTTGGGTAGTGAGCAAACTATAATAATTAATGGATCTAAATCTGCACCAAAAAAGGTTAACTCAGACGTTCGAAGGAACAGTGCTAGGTCTCCTAACTCTTTTTAATTTATATACATGCTAAGTTAGGTTGTTTGCTGATGGTTGTATAACCTATAGAACAATTAAATAAGAACAAGATAGCAAAAGGTTACAATAAAAATATATTAAAAAAAATACTTTTTAAAAACTAGACTTATTTTAGAAATTCACTAAAAAGTAGAAAATAAAATGTTTATACAAATATACTAAAAAGTAGAAACTAAATTTAAAATGTGAAATTTACAGTCAAAAGAGACCTTTAGTTCCAAATTTATGAAAATGTAAAAGTTTAAAATGAGACAGGAACGTTAAATCGTAGGTGAAATCGATTATCTCGTTGTTCGCCATGACTATAAGACTAGGGTGCTTGCTAAGTTATGCAAAGATATTCATCTAGTTAGGCAAAGCTATTCGCTAAGTTTAAACTGAGCTTACTAAGTTATGCAAAGATATTCATCAAGTTAGGCAAAGCTATTCACTAAGTTCAAACTGAGCACCCTAGTCTTATAGTCATGGCGAACAACGAGATAATCGATTTAACCTACGATTTAACGTTCCTATCTCATTTTAAACTTTTACATTTTCATAAATTTGGAACTAATGATCCTACATGTGGAAGAAAATCAGAAGCCCCGAGCCTAATGCTCTTCATGGGTCTTCCTGGAAGACCCTGCCAGCTATCTGGCACCCTCCCCCAGAAAGGGACGCAACAGCTGGAAACACCGTCCCCCCGGAGCGATCGCTTCTGAAGCTAAAGGCTTCCTCTGACTGTAAATTTCACATTTTTAATATATTTTCTACTTTTTAGTACATTTTTATAAAAAAAAATATTTTCTAATTTTTAGTGTATTTTTAAAATAAGACAAGTTTTTAAAAATTGTTTTTTTTATATATTATTATTTTCTACATTTTAATCTTCACATTTATTTTACCAAACACCACATCAGCGCCCGCCCAACGAAGATGAGGTCACGGGGTGAACTCGGCATGTGAAATTGAACTACAGCAGACGGATACAGATGATTATATAGAGATAAACTTTAAAATGCAATACTTTAATTGTGGTACATTCGATCGATCTGAAATTTTGATACAATGCATCCATGATCTATCTGTGGTAAAATTTTCAAAATGATTGGATAACGGGAAGGGGTTCAAAATTGGGATATTAAAAATAGTCCGTCCGACTAAACTTTGAGAGCAAGTTAATATATGACTAGTAATAAAAAAGACTTAGATGAATTGATAAAACGGGAAACTAACTGGAATATTTATTTCCACCAAGAAAAGTGTCAACTGTTAAGAGCAAAAAGAAAACGAAACAAATAAATTGAAAATATTTCATTTATGGAAAAGAACTAACCCAAACTAAAGATGCAAAGTACATAGGAGTCATAATAAAAGAGAAACTATAATGTAATCCCCATGTCAATGAAGTTACTAAAAAATCAAACAAAACCTTAGGCTGTATAAAAATAAACTTTTGCAAATATAATAGAGATATAAAACTAAAATGCTACCTCACCTTGTTGAGACCTGTACTAGAAAATTCATCTTCTGTATCAGACCCATCCACCAAAGAAAACATTGATAAACTAGAACAAATTCAATAAAAGAGCTGCCAAGATTTATGACTGGAGAATATTCAAAACTGACAAGAATAACACCATTACTTAAATTATTAAACCTTGAAACGCTAAGGGGATAGAAGAACCAAGAGTAAACCAGTTATCATACATTAGGCAACTAATTTTAATTTAGAAATACAACACAAGTATAACTTAATACAACCGTCAGATAGACATAAGGACATAATTGTGATCGTATTATTCCATTTATGTTCTCCTCTTTTCTTCAAGCAACACGTAGCACTCCCGAATTCCTGACGGGAAAAACGAGAATTTTTGTGTGTTTGTTCTTTCATAAGGAATAAGAAAGGTGTTATTTTCAGGATAATCTTTAGGGCAAGGCGAATGGGGCAACCGCCTTGGGCCCTACACTTTTCAGGGCCCCGCGCTTTGACTAAACATGTTTACTACCTTTTACAAGTTTAAAAATGACAGATTGAAAATTGGGAAGTTGTAAACCTAAAACGGCTTATATATTCAGCATATAAGAACAAAATGTTTTTTTCTGTTGCAAACATTTGACAAACCTTTGCTCTGGGACCGACGGGATGTGTGACGGGAAAAGTGCCAGTGTGAGACAGTCTGATCATGAGAAATCAAAGTGACATATGGGTTGAGTCGGGAAAATAGGCTAACAAAATGATGCGCAATTGGAAAGCAAAGCCAAATAATAAAGACAGTGAAAAGGCTAGCTGGCATATTGTATTTCAACGTTTCATTGTCCGTTTTCTTGCTGAGGACAATATGGGTTTTTGTATAATAGCTCAGTCGATTAACTACATTTGGCACACAATGGAAACTTTTTGGGTAGTGTTGAATAGCTGGACTAATTTGATCCGGTTTTGCAGGAACATATACGAAGAATACAAATTGATGCAATTCATGATCACTACTTTGGGAAAGCGATTTTTAAAACGAGCTGATATCGTTTATATGAAATATGGTAAGGACATGTATTGTATTTGAGTAAGATTGCTCAATACTTTTTGGTAATACTTGATTACACATAGGAGCAAAGTCACTGATAATTCGCTACGTAAGCCCAGGATGTGTATATTCTGAAGTAATTCATGAGCAGTGCATACGTTTTATATAAGTAGAAGGAAGCACTGGGTAACACCTGCTTGATGTCTCACTATTGGAACTGACATAATTAGGGTCAGATGTTTCTGATATCTGCATTTTTGTTTTGGTATAATTCAACAAATCTATGTTTTATTTTCTGCTTTAACAAAGCGATGGGCTATCCTTTCCAAACATTTTATAAATATTTCTTTGAAACTTGTGAAATAAGATGGGGAAAGCCGCATGAAAAGTGTAAAGGCATTGCGCTATTAGGCAGGCGAAATCTATGATGCACTTTTCGAAGTTGCAGAGCAAAGTAGTGATCCAATAGCTCAGAGTAAAGCAGAGTCATTGTGCAAATAATTTAAGAACTTCAATTTCATTGTTTCAAATGCTTTGTGGTACGACATAATGTTCCAAAATAATTACATCAGCAAATAATTATAAATTATTTATGTTGATCTAGCAACTGCAGTTGACAGCTTGGAACATATTTGCAAATGGTTAAAATCTTACAGAAATTGTGGTTTTGAAACAGCAAAAGAAATTGACACTGACTTAGAAGTATAACCCATTTTAAAAGAGACAATTGTGCGAAAATGAAAAAAAAATTTACATATGAAGGAAAAGATGAAGGAATCGTAGATGCACAAGAAAAAATTCGCACATATTTATTTAAGCAGATTGTTGATATGGCAATCATGTCAATGGAAAACTACAAAGGCATCATGAATCGTTTGGATTTCTTTATAATTTTATCATTTACAAATATTAAAAAACAAAATAAATACATAAATAAATAAAAAATAAAAACGATCTACTGAATTGCAGTATGAATCTGGAGATAAAACTCACAGCTTGCAAAATTAAGTATCTTTGTGGTTTCATGCTTGCTGAAGAGTTGCAAAGATTGATTTCCATAATACCTGCAGTCACCTACAACGATCTAGTTAAGATATTGCAGTTTCTTTCAGAAAACAAGCGTAATAGTGACGTTCCTAGTACACAAATATCACTTCAAATACATTTCCTCTCATAGTGGCTTCAAGAGAAAGCAGCTTTTCGAAATTAACAATTATTGAAACCTACATGTAATCAACAATGATTCAAGATAGAGAAATCTTAGCTATAACGTCAATTGAATATGATGTTGCTAAGGATATTGAAGAATAATGAACTTATTTCAGATTTTACAGCCGCCCAAGCTCGCACGATTTACTTGTAGGTTGTAAAAACAAGGTGGAAGTTGAAAATTCAAGCAAGCCAACGCTAGTGTATATAGTTTATAATATTGAGTTGTATACATCTATATATAAACTGTCTTTTAGCATACCAAAACAAAACATTGTAATTTTTAACATCCTTTTTTAGTTTTTAGGATCTCCAATTAAATGAATAAAACTGTAATTATTGATGTGTCAATGCAATTTTAGACTACAAATTTATGTGATTTATTTCCCCCCATTATTTTAAATATGTAGAAATGAAAATTTGTGCTCCTCGTCTGTTGCCTTGTGCCCCGGGCCCCACTCATAGTTTGCTGCCTTGGGCTCCGCGTACTCTAGGGCCGGCCCTGGTTATACTGATGTCTATCTAAGTGTTGCATTAAGTTATCTTTGTGTTGTATTTCTAAATTAGAATTTTTAGTGTCCCATAGTCTTTTTTTTTCGAGGTCGTAGGGGGGGTTCTAATGTTTCCATTAGAACATTCTCTGGTTTCGTAGACCTTGGCGGCGCCCATCCCTCTCCATGTCAGCGGATGACTTTCTTAGTGTTAGTCATTCATCAACATTTTTTATAGTCGCTTTAACGTGGGCTAGATCCCACGTTCCCCAGCTTGTGATCGAGTTCACTATTGGCTTCGCTATCAAGCCGCCAAAAATTATTGCTTTATGTATTATTACTAATTTACTATTAGTTCTTCTTTCCTCTAGTGTTTCAGGGTTTAATGGTTTAACTAATGTTTCAATTATTTGTCAGTTTTGAATATTCTCCAGTAATGAATCTGACGGCTATTTTATGTATTTCTTCTAGATCATCAATGTTTTCTTTCTTTTAGTATGTGTTTCATGGTTATTAACTGTTTTTCACTCAGAGCCTGAGACATATCTTTAAAACAATTATTACTTTCTTGTATCGGTAGTGTTTAAAAAATGTACAGAAGAAAATTCAATAAACACAAGAAGCCATGGTTTGATCAATTATTAAATTGTTAAATTGACTTTTAAAGTGTACACAATTATCGGCAGAATGAGCTTTTATGAGGCTATTAGTATTAGTGTAACATCCCGCCCTCCTCCATCATATTCCCGACTTCCATCTTAAATTTCGCGTTGTTTAAATAAGTTTACAGACTAACAATTATAAGAACACACATATTATAATTGATGGCCAAATGATTAGAACAAATAATAATAGCATAACAACGTCATTAAGTTAAAGTAATTATTATACATTAGTTAAACTTAATTTATATAATAATAATAATAATAAATTGATTATTTATATAGCGCTGTATCCCAGTAAGGAACTGGGCTCACAATTTAACTACAATATATTGGAGAAACATTGTTTTCTTAGCTTACACACATGTCCTTACGACTATTTGTCTTGCCTTGTCGATACGTTGAATGGACTTTCATTTTCAGATTTTATTACCAAAAGTGATAAGGAATACATGTTTTCTAGAAAGTAATTAAATTCCTTACTTTCTGAATACAAAGATATTGTCTGGCATGAATAACACAAACAACACAAGCTTTTTACAAAACAAAACATCTGCTTTTATACACTATACAAATAGCCTTATTCACAGGCGCTGAGAAACATAACACAATATTGCAATTTTTTGTGGGTGAGATCTTTGATTAAAAAAGGTTAAATATGAAATTTAAAAAAAAATATTGTCATGACAAATGTTTTGAATGTAATGACATACATACATGTACCAAAAAACAATGCTGAGTTGTATGTGTGAATAAGGCTTTCAATTATTTACATTGTTAGTTCCTCTCGGGCCGAAGACGGCACATAGGGCAGAAGTCATTGATTTCCATTTACGACGATCCGTCACCAATTGTATTAGGTCTTGATTATTTCTTAGACCCATGGTTGAGCTTTCTCTTTTGATTGTTCTACGTAGGGTTTCTTTTGGTCTTCCTTGTTTTCTTTTGCCTTTTGGTGTCCATATGAAGGCCTGCCGTGGTAGTCTTCTCTCGTCCATTCGAAGAACATGACCGATATAATTCCAACGCCTTCTCCTTATAAAGGTTGACACATATTCTTGGTTGGTTTCTTCTCTTATTGTTTCATTTGATTTAAAGTCACTCCATTTTATATTCAAAATTTTTCGGAGGCATTTTTTCTCGAAGGCAACTAATTTCTTTTCTATAGCTTGAGTGGATTTCCAGCTTTCACATCCATATGTTAGTACAGGGATTACGCAAGAGTTGAAAAGCCTAAGTTTTATATGTTTGCTAAGTGTCTTATAGTGTTTTATAGTGCTGAACCAAAAATAAGACTTTTCGAACGTTCCACGCAAATTGTTCAATATGATAATAAATGAATCAAATAAAAATAAATAAAATAAATGAAAGTTCTGTATTACGTTATTTTTTTATCTGCTGTGTATTTATTTTGAAAACTTCCTTCATTTTTGACGGGTGATACACTAGTAAACAATATAATAGCCCAAGTCACTGGATGGATCCGTAACGCTGTGAAGTCATTGTTATAGCTTATATTTTAATAAAAGGTGTGCATCAGGAGGTTTGCAAAATAATTATAAAGTTAAGATTATTTTTGAAATAGTACAACAGTCCATAGCAGTTAAAAAAGCGTGGTGTGTTTCTTGCCGTAAAAAATATTATATGACGTCATTGTTTTAGTTATTTTTAATTTTGGAAAAGGGAACGATGTAAAAAGATGATTATAGGATTTATAATTATAAAATACTATGTGTACATTTCAGGAAGTTTAATAATTCATATTTATCAAACGATGATAAGTTACTTGGGCTTTTGAAAAGAGTGGATGCGGTAGGCGCCCTACAACCCCCTAGTATGAAAATAAATGAATAAAATAAAAATAAATAAAATAAATGAAAGTTCTGTATTACATTATTTTTTATTTTGATATGTTTATTTTTTTGGAAAACTTTATTCATTTTTGACGGCTGATACATTATTGTATGGTATATTTTTTGAGACATGTGAATTTTCAATCTTTTACATAAAATGCAGTAACACTAGATATGACCCGCAGCGTTACAAATGTTGCAGGCTTGCTCATAGATACAAACAGTAGCATGAAGAAATGAAAACAAGCAAGTTGCATGGAAGTCATCTTTGTGGATGTGAATTAAACTAAACTAAACATTTACCTAAAAATTATTTCTAAAGCATATTTATTTCCGTATAAGGCCGTTTTTCCTCTTAAACTAACTTTCTGCTTTTCACTATTCTACCAGGAAAAATGATTTCAAAATTTCGTGTCACATAAAAACAAATGTGCATCAACAATTGATATTAAAGAAAAAAAACAAATATGAATAAGCAGTGTAAAATTATATAGGGTCAAACTATTTAGCTTTTTAGACACAAATCTTTTGTTAGTATTTATATAAAATTGTGAGCTTGTAATCTTAGATAAAAAGCACATTGATCTCGATAAATGTGTATTTATAGCTGCTGTTTTGACGATAATGTTTTCATTGCAGATGCGATCGCCTGTTAGAAGTTTAAAAAAATAATGTTAAATTGATATTTAAAACCAAACTGTTCAAGAAACATACACTTAGACAATGTTTATACTTTTATTAAGTTTTTGCTTTTTCTTTAGGGCAAATATCTTTCATATCCTTCTTTTAAAAAAAAATACATATATTCAATTCGTGTATTATTATTAGTATTAGGATATTAACACTTTTTTAAAAATCGTTTATCTTTTTTGTTTACTGGATGAGTTTCATCTACAGCCTATTTCGCCGTTTTAATTATCAGTGTCTTGTCTTTTTGAATATTTAGTCAGCATCACTTATTTTATTGCATCTATGGACTTATTTTCTTTGTTGTATTTTTAAAGAAAGGAAGGTATTGTGGTCTTTAAGAGATTTTAAGTTGTGAAGCAAAACATAACATCTATTTTAATCTTTAAAAAAAAATCAAACCAATCAGTTTTGCTTTTTCTAAAGTCATCGTATTACGCACTAACTATTTTTTTTTAAATCCTTGCAAATAAATTTAAAAGAGCCTTTAAAATGGGTCGAGGATAACAAAATTTTATAATCTAATTTATATGCTTTATTCTTTATTTTACATATATTTTTTCACTCAACGTTTTTTTAAAAATTCTATTAAAATTAAAATGTATTTGTAATTATCGTAAATTTAGCGAATGTTTTTAAAATGTAGAATTTTGCGAAACATATTTTCACACCCATTATTCTTAAAATTCAAAATTTATTTTATAGATAGATGGGCATATTTTATTTAATATGTTTTTAACATTTAATTAGATTAGAGGTATATGACCTGCTTTACTGTTGTTTGGTCATCAACATCGACATCACATGTCTTTCCATCAATCACTACTTGTAACACGTGATTTTTGTTGGTAAACTTTTTGAAGTAAAAAGAAAATAAAATCATAGAAATGTATAAATAAACATATATAACATTTACCACGGTGCAAATTAAAATTTAAAAAGAAAAAACGATTTTTTTTTACTATAAATCCTTTACATACGAGACATAACTAAAAGAATGTTCATTATAACACGCATTGCCATGGGAAAAGGGTTATAAAAACATGTTTAATGTAATGCGCACCGCAAGACAGACTAACGATTACTAGATTTTACTTTTACAAATTGGGAATATATTTTTTTTTAAAGTATCGTCAATATAATACGCACCGCAAATATTAAAAAGGTTGTTCAATATAAATGACACCGCGACAATCTAGCACAGACACAAATAAACATGCTACATAGAGATAAATAGAAATAATCTAAAAATGTATTAATTTAATTACAATAGAACCGATTGATTTGATATTTGATTTATCATTTTTTCGTCGGCACAAGTCTGCCTGCAAAATTTCAGCTCGCTAGCAGAATAGGAACTGGGTTAAAAATGAATCCAAATTTTTTCGGTAAACAAGGCATCAAGCAGACGCCACGAGTTAAAATAAATGATTTAAAAATATATACAAATATAAATATTTCTCCAATGAATAATACATCTTAATGCAAGAATTTCAAAACTAAAATAATTAGTATTCATGTAGTTTTACATAAATAGAATTATAGATAAGTAGTATCAAATGAAACATACTAATTTTTTTAAGAATATATATATAAAAGTAAATCTACAATATCAATCAATATATCATGATACATCTGTCTCATTATTCAACTAACTGTATACGTTTGTCTATGCCTAATCCTATTGTAACTGGTTTTCTTTTATATGTGTGTTGTTAGCGTTCTCTCATATCACAAACTCTCGAGCAATAAATCATTGAAATACTATTGTCAACAAAATATTTTAAATATGAGCACTATGTACACAAATATCAAATTGAGATTACAGTTCGTGGAAACATAATCACACCAGTCCAGCCATCTTGAAACACCCTAGAAAATTCTCCCGCGTTTTCAGTCACGTGACCTTTCTGTCATCAAACTCGTGATTCACACGTGACACGTATATCTGACATTTGTGTCATATATTTATATATTTTTTAAATGTATTTGTATGTCATGTTGTTGTATGCTTTACACAGTGTCTGTTGCTTAATTTGTCAAGAAGACTTAAACAAAAAACGTTATACAATTGTTCTAATTTTTTTTTAAATATTAAAATTCAAATAATTGTGACGTTGAGATAAAAAGTGCAAATCTTGCAGTTATTCTTTATTTTAAAAGAGATGAGATAATTGTGTTAGTTATTAAGACAAGAAAGATCTCACAATCAGTATTTTGTTTGCATGCATTATGTCATATTGTGTTTTAGAAATCCTAAGAATTACACTCTTATATAAAGAATTTAATAAAAAATATAATTTATTTTTTAAATAAATAAATTTTAAAAAAAATCATTAAATGAAAACCTCTATGTTCAACATTTTAAATGATTTTGAAACAACATATTTATATATAAAGGAATATATATGATTGCACTGAACTACTTACTTTAGATTATAAGTACGCAAGTCCTTACTCAATATAGCAGACATTATTTATTAACAAGTCGTATTGATAACGTTTTGTATTTTAAAGACAAATAGGTTTTTTTTTAAAATATAGTTAAGTCATTTTATTTTATTTTTCATACACAATTTTTAGATGCACACACACACACACACACACACACATATATATATATATATATATATATTGTTTTTTTCGCGTTTGTATGCTATTTTTAGTTTTATTTCCTATAAAATAGGTTTTAAAGAGAAGGTAAATTATATGCACACATGTTCAAGATTTCTTGGTCGAACAAGATAGTGTAAAAATATTTGTCGTACTAACCTGAGGACTCTTACTGGATTTGTTTCCTAAAAAATCTGCAATTGGGAGCCCGGAATGGAAAAAAAAATTATACAAATAAGAAAACGACTATTTATTATATAATATGATGTTATAGCTTTTTCTGTAAAAAATTGTTATTGCTAAAAATTTTAAAAAGAAAACTACTTGTTGTTACACTAAAAATTAGGGTACACTGATTTCTTGTTTTTCTAAAGAATTTCTTTAGACTAATACGTTTTTCAAAGTAGTTATTAATATTGTATAAAAGAAAATGTTAATCCGTGCAATTTTAAATTTAACATCGTGAAATGTAAATAGTCATTTATACATTTTTAAAAAGTTACATAATAAAAAAACTGTATGCTATTGTTTAATTGTTGCTATCTAGAAAAGAAATGAAATTTAAAGATGAAAAAAGAAACGCAAAAAAAAGTTGAACATTTTGTGTTTAAAGTTTGATTTCTAATTTTATTTAAAAAAAAGAAGCAGTCTTTTTAAAATGCTTTTTCATTCCAATAAAAATATAAAACTTGATATTCAAGTGTTACTCTGCATATAAAATTAAAATTGAATACTTTTTCTGATGAAGAGAAATTCTTATTTATAAACAAAATGTATAGTGAAAAATATTTTAGCGCTGCTAATGATATATCTTCTAATAATATAATATATAATTTTACGCAAAAAATTGAATTTTCTTCCACCCTGCGAAGCCAAAGTCTTTGGACAGTCTGAAAATAAATTATATAATAAATTTGCATTATTTATTTAAGACTTCCCAAAATGAATATGACGAAAAAAAGTATTTAAAAAAAACAAAAAAACTTAAGTTAGTGTAAAACCGAGATGTTAATTTGTTGGATTGACTTGAATTCAACCCCATAGGCGACTGGGACCAAGACAAGTAAACGCTGACATTGTAAACACTCTACGATTGCTGAGATAATATTGATGAAATTGGTACTAGGCAAAAATACTACAAAGGTATGTTAGAAATCTAAACAAACAGTTTTTTTCCCAATTTTAACTTAACATAACAAAAGATTGACACTTGATTTTAATGTTCAACAATTCAAAATTTAAACAAAAGTTAAATTGTAATTAGTTTTACTCAAAATTAGTGCTGGTACTGATTAAAAATAGTGTGTTCGATTAATCGGGAGCAAATTTAATAGATTAATCGATTTATTGCGATTAATTTTATTCTTCGTGAAACGCATATATAGATCCCGTTACATTAAGTTATTCGAGAACGCCAGGAGTTGGACTTAGGGAAGAAGAGGATAATTTGAGACGAAAGCAATGAGAATTTTCCAGAGGAGTCAGTGCTTATTTGCAATTAACCCCCTGTATCATCACTAACCTGAACCATAATCTTATCTTATCTTATCTGTTAAAGACACTCCTTCTACATACAATGTTATTGCATTCTACTTTTGTCCATAGTTTGTATCTAGTCCTGCATTCTTATTGGAGTATTAAATCTTGATAACGTTTTGATAATGTATGCAGAATGTGCAATGAAAACAAAGTGGAGCGTCAAGTTTAAAAAAGGCAGTTAAATTATAAATGTCTACTTCCTAAGGTACATTATAATATCAATTAAACATTTAACTAAATATAATAATTGCTTAAAACAATATGTAAAGCTTTATTGAAATAATAAATTCATTTGAACTATAAAGTTAAAAATAAGATTTAAATAATCTCATAAATGCGCATAAGAAACCACGTATAAAAAATAACTGCAAACATTTGCTCACGATAAAAAGTTTATTATATTTGATGAAAAAAAGGTAACAGTTATAATGACAAAAAGTTACGTAGACACATATTAGACTATTAGACAGACAGACAGATTTAAACAGACTAATAATCAGACAGACAGAGTGAAAGATAGAAAGATAAACAGATAAATGGATATACATACATATAGTCAAATAAAGACTAGATAAATAAATAGATAGAAAGACTGATACATAGATGGAAAGGTAGATAAGTAGAAAGATAGAAAGATAGATAGGTAGATATATAGATATATAGATAGATAGATGTATAGATAGATATAGATAGATAGATAGATTGATATATATAGATATATATATAGATAGATAGATAGATAGATAGATAGATAGATAGATAGATAGATAGATAGATAGATAGATAGATAGATAGATAGATATATTGATATATAGATATATAGATAGATAGATAGATAGATAGATAGATAGATAGATAGATAGATAGATAGATAGATAGATAGATAGATAGATAGATAGATAGATAGATAGATAGATAGATAGATAGATAGATAGATAGATAGATAGATAGATAGATAGATAGATAGATAGATAGATAGATAGATAGATAGATAGATAGATAGATAGATAGATAGATAGATAGATAGATAGATAGATAGATAGATAGATAGATAGATAGATAGATAGATAGATAGATAGATAGATAGATAGATAGATAGATAGATAGATAGATAGATAGATAGATAGATAGATAGATAGATAGATAGATAGATAGATAGATAGATAGATAGATAGATAGATAGATAGATAGATAGATAGATAGATAGATAGATAGATAGATAGATAGATAGATAGATAGATAGATAGATAGATAGATAGATAGATAGATAGATAGATAGATAGATAGATAGATAGATAGATAGATAGATAGATAGATAGATAGATAGATAGATAGATAGATAGATAGATAGATAGATAGATAGATAGATAGATAGATAGATAGATAGATAGATAGATAGATAGATAGATAGATAGATAGATAGATAGATAGATAGATAGATAGATAGATAGATAGATAGATAGATAGATAGATAGATAGATAGATAGATAGATAGATAGATAGATAGATAGATAGATAGATAGATAGATAGATAGATAGATAGATAGATAGATAGATAGATAGATAGATAGATAGATAGATAGATAGATAGATAGATAGATAGATAGATAGATAGATAGATAGATAGATAGATAGATAGATAGATAGATAGATAGATAGATAGATAGATAGATAGATAGATAGATAGATAGATAGATAGATAGATAGATAGATAGATAGATAGATAGATAGATAGATAGATAGATAGATAGATAGATAGATAGATAGATAGATAGATAGATAGATAGATAGATAGATAGATAGATAGATAGATAGATAGATAGATAGATAGATAGATAGATAGATAGATAGATAGATAGATAGATAGATAGATAGATAGATAGATATAGATAGATAGATAGATAGATAGATAGATAGATAGATAGATAGATAGATAGATAGATAGATAGATAGATAGATAGATAGATAGATAGATAGATAGATAGATAGATAGATAGATAGATAGATAGATAGATAGATAGATAGATAGATAGATAGATAGATAGATAGATAGATAGATAGATAGATAGATAGATAGATAGATAGATAGATAGATAGATAGATAGATAGATAGATAGATAGATAGATAGATAGATAGATAGATAGATAGATAGATAGATAGATAGATAGATAGATAGATAGATAGATAGATAGATAGATAGATAGATAGATAGATAGATAGATAGATAGATAGATAGATAGATAGATAGATAGATAGATAGATAGATAGATAGATAGATAGATAGATAGATAGATAGATAGATAGATAGATAGATAGATAGATAGATAGATAGATAGATAGATAGATAGATAGATAGATAGATAGATAGATAGATAGATAGATAGATAGATAGATAGATAGATAGATAGATAGATAGATAGATAGATAGATAGATAGATAGATAGATAGATAGATAGATAGATAGATAGATAGATAGATAGATAGATAGATAGATAGATAGATAGATAGATAGATAGATAGATAGATAGATAGATAGATAGATAGATAGATAGATAGATAGATAGATAGATAGATATATAGGTAGATAGATAGATATGTAGATAAAGTGCACATTTGGTATAATTATACATTTCCTCACTTGAAAATGCAGCAGCCATTTAAGTCTTATCAAGGAGCGGGCGTCGTGACGTAACTGCAGGACGCATCAAGCTTAACCTCAGCAAAGAATTTTGCAAATTTTGGTGAAGATATATTCATTTACCAAGTAATTTTATGCAGAAACTACAATTGTATATATCTCATATTAGCAAAAAACGACATTAAGGGCCCCAGGGCCCATTCAGGGCAAGATATAAAGTTCAAAACACCTGTTCATTTCGATATGGATGATAATGGATACATTTACCATTATTTGTCAAGTTTTTTAATAATTGAATTGGGGAATACAATCTTAAACTTTTAAGTAAAAATGTATTTTGGGCCTCCAGCCCCGAAGGAGTGGCCATACGGAGTCAAGTGCCCTATAGTATTATAATATGGGCTACCAAGTTTTTGTATAAAAAGTTTTGTTAAGATCTATTCATTTACTCAGTAGCTTAAACTAATTTTTATATAGGTCGTATAAGCAAAACATGAAATTATGGACCCCGGCACCCCATTAGTGTTAAATTTTGAAAAAAAGTAGCCAGTTACCATCCCGGGAGCATACTGAATGGTTTAGTCAGCTATAAATACAATGCATACCCACACACAGACATAGTTTGATTTTTATATATATAGATATAGTAAAATAAAACGATATAAAGGTGGCCCGGGCCTATTCGGTGCAAATGTCAATTTCAAAAACCTTTTCATTTTAATTCAGTTTCATCAGGGATATATTTATCAATATCGTTAAAAAGTGAATGGCAAAAATATCTTAAACATATATGAAAAAAGATATTTAGGGCTCCGGCCCCAAAGAAATCGACATAAAAATTTCAGAAACCTTAAGTATTTTAATATGGGCTACCAAGTTTTTGTATACAAAGTTTGGTTAAGATCCAATCATTTAATACTAAATAGTAAATTTTATACAGCTAATATAAGAAAAAAACGACATTTAGGGGCCCCGGGCTCTTTTGTTGAAAGATGTTAATTTCAAAAACCTGTTCATTTTAGTATATTAACTTATTTCTTTTTTCGGACAATTTATTTGGAGATTGGCGAAACGTATGTTTATTTCTGACGTCCTATCAGGCACACAAATACACTATTTAAAAAAAAATGTTCCTCTACAATCATGATTGATGTCACACCAATATTTTATAATAAGGTGAACTGAGTAAAAATGATATTAAAACTAACACCCAATGACTACCTAGATTGTAACAGTATGGCAGTTTGTATTACTGAATATTTTATTATATTTTTTTAATTTCATTTTTTGTGAGTGGTAAATATCTTCTTTGTGTTTTTTAAAAGAAAATGACGTATTTTATTAATAATTATCCAAACAAATTGAAAAAAGAATGTATTGGCTTGAGATCGCAAATATATATTAAACTGAAAAGTATTATCATTCTTCACACATTTTTATAATTGGTTCTTCTTTTTGTTAGAAATGATTAGTAATATTTTGATTTTGAAAAAATACATTTTTAAATCTAAAATTGAATCAAATTTTTCATGAAGGTACATTTATTAAAATTGAAAGTTAAGGAAACAATATATTAAACGACAAACATTTCGAAATAAAACTAACAAAAAATGCAAAACAATTTGGATTTTAAAAAAATATATATCTGCAGTTAGATAATATTTCATTCCCTATTAAACGGGAATTAGAAGTCTTAAGGTTATGGAGGAGTATTTTCTTAGAAAATATACCATCACAAAACCTCTAAAATCCCCTAAAAACTTTAATGGTTATATCAATAACTTTAAGTCATATTAAAATAAAGGTTTATGAATGAAAAAATATTGGTAATTTATTTATAACTTAAAGCTTATTTCATAAATTCAAACTATAAATTTTTAACTGAATAGCAACTGTTCATAAAATAATGATAATTCATTGGTTACTTGTAAATTTTTATTCGATTTAATTTTTTTTAAAAAAATCATATATATTTAGTGTTTGTTAGCTTGCAATTTTTATATATTAACTAATTCGGTAAATTAGAAATAATTTTGAATTGTAACACCTTTCTGCCTATTACAGAACTATTTTAATTGTATTTGATAAACGCATTTTTAACCAGATTGATTCTTGATTTCCGATTAAAAAAATATTCTGTAACACAATAAATATATATTTTTAACCAGACAAGACAGGTCATTTTTTTAGCAAAATAGGCCTTTAGCCTAAGAAAAGCTGCAAACATCATTTTCAACTTGTGATGTAAAATTAATCGTTGACAAGATAAATATTCCCACGAACATTCAGTCAATCAAAATGTCAGCAGAGCAGTTAATGACATTATTAATTCATGCCTCGAAATAAATGTTAATGATGGTAATAAACTTTTCGAAGAAACGGACAAGTAGTATATTAAAAATTCCTATTTATTACAAAATACTGTTTAAAGGTATTTCCCCTGTACTTAGATGCCATTAAAATTTCTAGCTTGCTATAAAGGAAAGTGAATAGAGAAAAAAATTCTGAAAAAAAGCGTTTTGACGGGAAGTTGAGAGAGAAATAAATATGTTAAAATGATCATGTAAGACCACATTATCTAAAATGATATTTTGATGCTTTTCAGAAGCCTGCGTAGTTAATGTAAAAAAGTTTTCATTTGAAAAAATTTAAAAAATGACGTAATAAATACAGTTTTCGAATCACTGTTGTTTCAGTAATTTTGTTTATTTTAAAAATGGGATCAGCAAATGAGGATATTTTGTATGTACGAGGAGTAAAAGTAGAAACAAAATGAATTATTTAATTTTGTATTATTTTCTTTTAAAACTAGAGTTGATAGTAGTTCATACAATATGACCTTTTAAATGTTAACGAAAAAAAAAGAAGCAACATGGCACGAAACAGAAATATTGTGTTGTTGCAAGTCATAATTTTTTAGCATACCTAGGTCATTTGATATTAGCATCGTACTTTTTAACATGCAAACATTGTACTTATAAAAATCTGCTGATGAAAGGTGACCATGTGATTTTGTCTTTTCATTAACTTTAAACTATGGCTGATACTGATTTAAAAAATTGTTTCGATTAAACGAAAAAATTAATCGATTAATCGATTAATTATATTTTATATAATACATAAATAATCCCGTTTTTACGCGTTAAATTATTTCACGAAATCGTTTAAGTCGCGGTAATTTGCATGGCTCCCAAATTTTGTAACGTGACACACCTAATTGGTTCTGATATGCAAGAAAGAAGAAACAAAAACCTTTTGCTTATATGTAAATAAATAATAACAATACGAAGGAAAAGTATGTAAGTAACAAAAAATAATTAAATAATTAATAAATCTGAACAAAAAAATATAAATATTTACTTAAATTTTAATCAAATTTTAATCGATCAAAATAAATTTTATTCGTTTAATCTGTTTAATGATTAATCGATTAATTAACTGTTAATTTAAGCAGCCCTACTTTAAATTAATGTCTCTGAACCAAAATCGGTGATAGAATTTGAAGAAATTAATTAATTGTAGGAAAAAGGAAGAAAGGATATCACTTTTATATGCAACTTTTTAACAAGACAATAACCTCTTGATATTTTCATACATACATTAAAATATAATTGAAAGGAAGTCATTATATTATTTTTTTTTGTTGAAAGGCAAGGTAAAGTTAGCATTTTTAACATTTATTTTAATCACAAACGCAACATGCAAGCATACGGCTTGGCACATCACGCTTTACAAATATTTCCAATAATTTGAGAAAAGACAGTGCAGTCTTAATATTACTTTACTTAGCTGCATACAAAAAGTTAAATTCAATTGTCCAGACTTGTGAATACATCCATATATTTGTCATTTAAAATAAGAGTGTTCAAAAATATTTCCAAAATAATATTGGTTTAAAAATTATTTTTATATTCGAGGGTTGTACCCGATTACATAGGTGCTGTATTTGCAAAAGAGAATTACTGTGCTTTACTAATTCTCGTTTGTTCTTCTATCCCATTGTTTCTGTGTTTAATTATTATTTATTTGTATCATTAGCAAGTCGTGTTAAACTTTCTTTTATAAACTTAATCCTTCAATCAATTGTTTTTTTAATTACAACCACTGCACACAATTAATTTTGCTTCCTTTAGTATCAAATAGCAGTGGCTTAGCTAGAGGGGCGGTGGGGCGGTCTGCACTAGGGGCACACATTTAGAAGGCGAAATGTGTGGGCCTTTGAAAAATAACGCCATTTGCGAGAACCACACTTTTTCTTCTGAAGGGGGAAAACAAGGTGAATCAAAAATATTATTAATTTCGAGTCTTAATTAACGGATTCGAGCAACATTTCTTTGATTACATAATGGTAGTTTTAACTAACGCATAACATTCAGAAATTTAAAATCGCCCAAGAAAGGTATCAAATTTAGGAAAAGTAAGCGGTATACGTAACAGATGGCGCTTTTGTAAGAAAACTACTCACGAAAAAAACAAACCACATCACCGCCTGGCCGAATAACATGAACTATTAATATTTGGACGACAGTTTTTGCGTGGAAGTTCGACATGCGCAGAATGATGCGCTAACAAGTGCCTACATTACATGGTGGTTCAAATATTGTGTTTAACTTGCAAGTAGTAATTAATATTACTTTTTCAGTTTTCGGAAAATTATTGTAAGGTAACTTAATAAAAATTAAATTGATTTTGTTTTTATGGCATGAAAATAGCACACATAATTTGTGGTTTTCATTAAAATACAGGTATTCATTAAAAATGTTATGCCTATCCAATTAAAGTAATGTGTAAATAATTTGAATTCATCTATTTTATGGAAAATTATTAAGATTTATGGCAATAAAATGAAAATATTCGAATTGCTACGTTAATAAAAACCACAATAGCATAAATAGTTTCGAAAAAAGACATACTTTACAATTTCAAGCGTCTTGGAAAAATTGACACAAAATGAAGTAACTAGCAAAACGAGATCAGATGCTGGAATTTTAAAAGTTCAATGCATTCTTTTTCTTTTCTATGTTATCTCAATTTATTTGAACCCGTCTTTTTAAAGAAAATAATGCAAACCCATTTCATGGAACAAAGAGATGTGCTAATACAGAACACTGTTATAGAGAATTGGAGATATCAACTGAATGCCGAGTTATAAGTAGAAAAACTATGAGTGGGGAAAATTCAGAAGACGTGGTTCTATCTTTAGAGCAAGAAGCACAACGAGTTCCGTTTTATCAATTGACGGAATTATAAAAGAAAATAAAAGAACGTTCTGATGAGTTGCATGTCCTTGCAAGAAAATATTCTTGCATAATACCATGTAACCTACTAAATGAATAATTTCAACATCAAATAAATGTATTTATTAATATCGATAAAGTACAGTTCAATATTGAAAGAAAAAGGTATCCAGATTGTTATGGCTTTACACGGGGCTGTTCTTAGCAATTGCTGGGCTCTATGCGGCTTAGTATGCGGAAAGGATTGCGCGGGGCCCAGTTTGGGTAGGGATAAGGTATTAATAAGGATAATTAGTGAATATAAAGATAGGTGGGGGGCTATGAAAGTGCGGGACCCACTGCGGCCGCATAGGTTGCAGTGGCCTAAGACCAGCCCTGGCTGTACCTACACTAAAAGAATAGGCATTATGTTAGAAAAACCGGGGAAAAGACCCTCTGGATTTATTAACATATATTCAACAATATAGATTGGAAAATTCTGTATCCAACATAATAATTTTGCTAAGAATTTTTCAACAATTGCTATCAGTGTATCTAGTTGTGAAAGGATATTCTCCAAACTGAATTTGATAAAAAAAATTATCTTCGTTCAACAATGAGTGATTTAAGACTACCAAATCGTGCAATATTGTCTATAGAACAAGATATTACAAATAATTTAAATTTTGATAGAACAATTCACATTTTTCTACTATGAAAGTTAGGTTTGTAAATGTATAAGTATGTTTACATGCTAATGTATACAATTTCTTTGTTTATAAAAATATATATATATATTTAAAATTAAAAAATAAAAGCATATTAATTGTTTTTTTTGTTTTTTTGGTGTAAATTTGGAATTTTGGGGGGGGGAGGGGGGGGCCTGCGATCTCAATACATTTCTTGTGGCCTTTAAAAGAGTATCTTGTATTTTTATAAATGTGTATTTATATGTATATCATCTTATGCGGCCTCTTTTATTACTGCTTACATAAATAGGGCATGCAATGGTAAAAATGTTCCCCATCTTTTCTTCGGTTTAATTACAATTATTTATTTACGTTTATTAATTTATATAAAAAATAATAATATGATTGACTTAAGGGGCCATCCATAAATGACGTCTCTCGATTTTGGATGATTTTTATCCCCTCCCCCCCTCGTCAAACGTCGTCACAAAAACATAGAACCCTTCTTCAATATAACATCACAAAAAAGCCGTATTGTCTATTTGAAAATGAGCATTTTTCAAATTAATGTCATTTAAATATGTTTTTAATGTAAGGCTGCACTCTAATATCGTAACATGCGTGAATGCATGCAAAACTTCATTAAATAAAGTGTCGTTAATCATTTATTTAAGTGAAACTTTTAATTAAAGTTGCGCGTTTTGATGTGACATCAAATGTGTAAGTCCTCTCCTCCCCCCTCCCAGGTGCGTGGCGTCATTTATGGATGACCCCTAAAAGGGCCGTAAACTGGAGACCACCCCGGGCAGGCAAAAGTGCTAGGTACACCACTGTCAAATAGTAAGTTATGAAATTTAAAACTGTCAATTTTTTTTTAAAATTTAAACTTCCATAAAATAGCATAAAGTTTAAATGAAGTTAACCTTTATCTCTTTTTTCAATTAGTTGAATTGAACCACTTTTATTTGTCATACGTTTTTTTTTCAAAGATAAAATGAGGTGAAGTACATAGCTTGTACATCTACACACATGTATTAATGTATCATTCGTAACCGAAACATAATATTTGTTTATATCCTTATAATTAATCATATATTTAGTATAATATTATTTTTTCGTTCAGTTAAATAAGAAGTTATTTTAACTTACATTTTAAAAAAATAATTTATTTTTTTTTACACACAAAGAAGTAAATAGATCTTTGCTCTTTAATCTATAAAAAATACCTATATGTAAAATAATCAGCTTTGTATAGCGAACATACTGAAAACGATCAAGACATTAAATAAATACATTTGATCTTTTTGAACATTATAAATCGTTAAATGTGAAAATATAGAATTTCATTAAATATTTATTCTTAATTGAAGACATTCATTTAAATATGTAAACTAACCTCAATATCTAAAATGGCAATTGCGCTTCGGCTGTTGTATTAATCATTACGGATATTTCTGTTGCGTAAGCTTTTTCACGAAACGAAATTAATCATGAGTGGGTTTTTTTTTCATTTTGTTGTAGTTTCTATTATTAAAATGTTGTCATATTTAATTTGGGTTTTCTATGTTAAAAACAAATGACAGGGATTGAATTGAAACAAAACAACAACAGCAAAAACATATTTTTAAAAAGGAAAACAAATATAAAAAATATTTTAATAAATAAATTTTAAAAAATAATAAAAATGTAAAAAACTACACGAAGTAAAACTTTTTAAAATTAAACTGTGCCTTTATATTTTCTATGTTTTAACATAGGGCTTTTAAAATTAGGCTTAAATTATATATAATACTAGTGTATTACCCGTCAAAAAAGACGGGGGTTTTCAAAATGGATATATTTCAGTTTTTGTAATTGTCCCTTTTGCCTGAAAGCCGCATAGTAAATAATCAGAAAATGTAGAGACCAAGAGAGAAAAATTAAATCTCTTTTCCATATTGAACAATTTTATGTGGACGTTTGAAAATAGTGGTGTTTTATTTATTTTTTTTAAAATTTATTTTGCATTATATTTTTCAAGGTTATTTTTTTAGCGGTGGGCTTTCTAAAATCTAGAGATACGAACGGACATAGCAGAGAATATATTTTGATTATATATACGAATATATGTGTTATGAGAAAACCTCCAAGCTTAGGCTTCGCGTTATATAAGTTTGCATGAATAATAATGATATAATCATGATAATAGTAAATGCATAGTGAATTACACACAGCATAAAGTGATACTGTGGCAAAGAAGTTTGAAGTTCGACGTATTAACAAATATTGCTGATGAGTCAGCCGGACGTTAACTTGCGGCATTGAATAGTGCGCACCAATTATGAGTGCACCAATAATACAGCACAGTGCGTTAAAAATAAATTATGTGACTGTAATGTGATCCACATCACGCATATAAGCCGTTTAAGCTTCATCGATGATTATGACTTGTCAGTTTATTCACCCATTTGTCCATACATTAATTATTACCACAACATTTTCAAAACATGTAAAAAATAAACTGTAATTTTACACATGTTAATAACAATTTTTTTTGCATGAAACGTAATAAGCAAAGTTTGTCACAGGATAACAGAAAAGATTAACTCTTCAACTGTTAATCATATTTACAATTTAATATCCACGTGTTAGTAATTCACATAAACGTTTTTATTGTTGTCAAGTCAGCACCTTTTCAAGATCTATAATGACTTGTCAGTTTATGCGCCCATTGGTCCCTACATTATTACCTTTACATTATCAAAAACATGTAAATAAAAAAATTATAATTATAAAATACTTTGTGTACATTTCGGGAAAATTAATATTTCGTATTTATCACAAAAAGCATTAAGTCTTTGGACTAAAAAAATATTGCAATAGCTTGATGAGTCTAAAAATTATAGTTTAGAAAAAGATAAATCCTTGAAATCGATTTTATAGATAAAGTCAATGACTATCGAATGAAAGCTATAAATTAACTTTTAAATGTTAAGGTTTGACTCCCCTTAATTTAAGTCATATGTATTTTTAATACATTATTCAGCCGAGAAGCGGAAATAAATTGCAAGTATTAGATGTTCTTAACGGGCTCAAAATATAAATCTTACGGTTACTAATTTAAGAAAAGTGTGAAGTCACGTTCTAAAAATAATACAATACCTAAAAAGTGATTTTGCCGGACTTAGCTTCATTTTCCGCAATCCATCCCTTTCATACGAGTGACATATGTCGGAATCCTTCCGTCTCGAGAGACGATGGTGCATCACCGTTGAGTAGGGTTGCATTTCCTCGAGTGGCTCTGCAGTCTTATCCTTGAGTGACAGTCTTTACCACAGTTTTTGCAAACGAGCTCTGTGCTTCCAAAAGTTTTGGCCTTTCTCCTAGCTCTTCTGTCTTTAGCCTCCTCCATCCTTCACTTCTCGGCTACTATAACTATAACGCCCTCTTTGACAACTGTGCGCCACGTAGATCGGTCTTCTGTCTTACACTCCCAGTCAATTGTGCGTATTCTGGCTGGTTTCATGTCCCTTGGGCAGACATCTTTAAATCGCAGACGTGGGCGACCTGAATTCTCTTTCCCGATGCCAGTTCTCCATATAGGAGGTCCATGGGGATGCGGCCAGGGCTCATTCTTTTAACATGTCCTAGCCATCTTAGGCGTATTTCACTAAGGATTGAGAACATGCTTTTGGTATTGGCACGCATTAGGACTTCAGTATTAGACAATTTGTCTTGCCATTTAATGTCAAGTATGTGACGCAGGCATCTCAAGTGGAAGCTATTAAGCTTGCGCTCTTGGGATGTATAAGTGGTCCATGTCTCGCTCCCGTATAGCAGTGTACTAATGTCTATAGACACATAGTTTCGTTTTCTCTGTTAACTTGATGTTTTGCCAGACGCTTTTATTTAATTTATCCATTGTGGAAGCTGCCTTGCCATTTCTACTGTTTATTTCCTCCTCAATGGACAATGTATTGGAGACCTTGGAACCCAAGTAGATGAAGCTGTCAACAGCCTCCAAGTTTTCCTTTTCGATATTGATGTTAGGATGTTGTGTGTCTTGGGCCATGATGTTTGTCTTTGAGTGTGCTGTTAATGCCGCATCATCCGCAAAAAGTAGCTCGCGAATTAGGACATCTGTCGTTTTGGTCTTGGCTCGGGGGCGGGCAGTGTTGAAAAGTCCTCTATCATCTCTGGTGTGTAACCAGATTCCATCACTGATATCCTTGAATGCGTATCGAAGCATTACAGAGAAGAATATTGCGAACAGTGTTGGTGAAAGTACACAATCTTGTTTAACTCCGCTGCTGACTGGAAAGGCTTCTGAGGTAGCTCCATCGAACTGTTGTGTGCCCAGCATATTTTAATGGAACTGTCTGATGATGGCGAGTAGGTGTGGGGGG
>CALYLW010001002.1:97500-130000 GCA_944989445.1 Ampullaceana balthica | reverse complement strand
ACACTAGCATGGACCTCCTATTTGCTGAAGACTGTGTACTCAACACCGTCTGATAAACACACATGCAAGGCAGAGTAGATACATTTTCCAGTGCGTTTTTAAATTATGGACTCACCATAAGCAAGAAGAAGACAGAAGTTATGTACCAACACGCCCCAGACGTTCCCTACATTGAACAAAAAATAATACTTAATGACCACATATTTAGTCAATGAGCCGCATTACCTTCGTGCCAGAGCATTGTCTCAGAGTGCAAACATTGTTGATTAGATGAACTTGCGTATATTGAAAGGCAATACGACATTTTGCAGGCTGTGTGACAGTGTCTTGAACATAAGGAATATCAGCATTCAAAACAAACTAAAAGTATACAGTGCTTTTTTGCTCCCTAAATTACTATAGGCATATGAAACAAGGACCATGTAACAATGCCATGCAAGATTGCTGAATCACCTTTTTCGCACAACACGCATTAGGAAAAGTATCATCTTCAAATGAAAGGACATATGATTTAATTGATCTACGTATTGTTTTAATAATAATGACCACAAAATTGCCAAAGAAACTGACTTTAAATACATTTTTTTGGGTAAACATATGAAAAGACATACTATACAATATAGTTATCTGTAAAATATTTGTGAAATCAAATTAAGTATGGGAAAGTAAAAGTTTTAAGGTTTTATCTGTGCACTTACTCAGGCGGTAATAAATTATTTGGTTAATTCAGGTTTTGTACAAATTAGTTAACGTATTGAATTGATAAATAAAATAAGATTTAATTATCGTAAAAATGTTTCCATTTTTATAAAAAATTAATTTACTGAATTATTTTTAAAAAGGAGGCATCAAAAGTTAATAGTTCTATTTACAGTATATTCCGGTGTTTAAGACAACTTGACGTAATAGACGACACTATACGTTTTAGGTTTTAAGCTCCCTATAAGAAACACCATAGATAAGCGTAAGACGCTATAATCTTCTGTATAAAAGTATATTCTGTAACATATGAGATAAGATAAGACTACCCCTCTTCCAACGAATTTTAAGTTTTTTAATTCTCTGTTTTTGTTGGGGTTTTGAATTTTAGCCATGTGTATACTGTACTGTAGTGTATTACGGTACTGGTGCTGTACTGTATGAACAGATGCAGATGAAAAAAGACAATACCTGGCGAATAGGACGAAGCCGGCCTTTTGAGAATATTTGTATGGGTTAAAAAGTTGCCTCATACACCTATTAAATATTATTTTAAGTAAAAATTGTAATCCATTAAATAAAAGTATTTTTTGTTCAAAGAAAGATTCATCTAAATAGTTTAAAAGCAGAAAGACATTGCCCATTCTATCATCACCAAGAGAAAAAGAAAAAGCTATTAAGTGCTTGCAACAATCAAAATGTTTTTCTCTTAACATTATATAATAAGAAAAACCCGTAAAAAACCAAGTTTTTTACTATAAATCCTTTATGTACGAGAAGTAATTAAGAGAATGTTCATTATAATACGCAGCGCCAGACCATCCAGAAATACAAAATTGCAGTTGTGTCGTAAAACATGTTTAATATAATGCGCACCGATCAGGAATATGTTTATAAAAAGAGCTGTCAATAAAATACGCACCTTATTGCGCGACAGAAAGGTTGTTCAATATAATACGCACCGCGCCGCTCTATCTCAAAAAATAGCATGATACATAGGAATAAATAAAATAATCTAAAAAATCAATAATTTAATTACGATACATGCGATCGATCTGAAATTTTGAGACATTGTTTTTATCATTGGTACGAAACTGCCTGCAAAATTTCAGCTCGCTATCTTGCGAGCAAGTGGGTTAAAAATCGATCAAAAGTTTTGGCGACAAGGTCGGTCGGTCGGTCGGTCGGTCGGCCGCAGACACCACGAGTTAATATAAAGGATTTAAAAAGCAAGGCTTATTGCTCTGGAAGCGTAATAAAAATAAGAATGGGAATTCCCGTTATCAAATGTAAATTCCAATATTACATTTTTAAAGTAATATTTTAGAATTATATTAAAAGATATAACCTTTAAATAAATAATACATTTTTTAAATTGTGTTAATTAAATTTAGATGAATCAAAATTACATTTTTACAAATTTAAAATCTTAGACTGAAAGTTCTAGCAATATAGATTTTATATAAATATATAATTATATAGTCAATATAGTAAGTACAATTGACAATTGTCTAACACTACTACTAAATATTACTATTTAATACAAGTTTTACATTTCCGTTTGGTCATAAAATTATATATTGCGTATTACAGTTTATTATACTTTAGTAATTATCTTTATCAAATATAACAAATTCATGTTCATGTGTCTATATTACAGTGGTAAAGATTATTGTTATTTCACTCTGTATGCAGATGGCTTCATACGGTATTTATTGTTTCATACATAAGCATTAAATAGATTTTAAGACCTCGATGCTTATAGCGTATGTCAAAAAATCCCAATTTTACGATAATTAAGCTTAGATATTAAAATACTAAAATCAGTTATTATTCATATATGCATCTGTCATTGATTGGGAATATTAATAAAATTATTATAATTAATGCTGCTTGTTTAAATGAATAAAACTGACATAAAATGTTAATACAAATTTTAAATAATTATTAGATTATTTGTTTGCATAGAATATTTAAAACTCGTTATTTCAGACATACCTAAATACTTTAAATTTAGTCTATATACATTTTTTTCTTTGTTTTAAATTTTAATATTTTTTATTTTTTTATGTATTGGAATATTTTTTTCGATTTCAACTTTATATAAACATATAAACATACATATATATTAATTTGTTTTTTATTAATACATATGTTTATCAAAACTGTTTTCAGTATGAAATATATTTATCTATGCAATGTTGTTATTGAGTTATTTATTTAGTTTTATAAGAGCTGAGCTTCTGAAAATGTTTACAAAAAAATTCATTTGGAATTTAAATTTAAACTTTAAAAAATTAACCCCAAATTCAGGTAATTGTTTGATTTGGAAACTGTAATTATTTTTAAAGACTTCATGCAGTTTGCGATTTTTCTTTCTTCGTAGCACTTTGAATTTCAGATTGTAAAATACAGCAACCATGGTCTATCAATACTTAAGTTTTTGCTAATCATAGCATTGTATCTCGATATTGAGAAACAGTTTTTTAGAGAATGTATCAGGGTATAAATTGTGTGTACTAATAGTAAAATAAGTGTGTATCAGGGATGTGTTTGATAAAGTAATAATATCCAAAATGTGCGTTATAGTTAATAGGATATAATATTAGGAGGCCGTTTGAATATCCAGGGATGTGCGTTTAGTTATGCACCAGATTTAATAATATGCTTTTATGTGTTTATCCAGATTAATATGTAGCTCAAAACTATCTTTAACCTTTTCACGATGTTTTTAGTTACGAGGGAATTCACTGTCTAACGAATTTAATTTTTTTAAATAGTATTGTCTATTAGACTAGGAAGAATTAATAATTTCATTTTTTAAAATGGTTTCATGCTAAAAACACGTTTGAAAATATTAAGGCCAGAGTAAATGCTTTTGAAATCTGAAGTTCTTTTTACACGGGCAAACTGTTTTGTATCAATGTGTGTGAAGTTCCCAAAATGTTTCAGAAAAAATGTATTAAATGTCTGTTTCTTTGGGGATTTTTTGGTCATTATTAAAATATGTATATCAATTAAATCATATGTGTACTCTTATTCCTAATGACCGTCTTATGATGATTGACAAACAGGTGAACATAATGCATTATGTTTCCGACAGAGTCTGTAAGTGATGGCGTTCATGTAAATGTTATTTTCCCGGGAGAGGTTACAGGGATAAAGAAGAAGGTTGATATCTCAAATGTCCACGGACTTTGTTTTTACAGGGTTGTTTAATTAAATGACTTAAATTAACTTCACCGTCTTGTCTCTCTCTCTCCCATATCTCTCTCTCTCCCTCTCTCTCTCTCTGGCTTGGTCGAGCAGGTGGAAAAACAAAAGTATACAACTACCCACTTCCCGTGAAGCTATGGAGCTAAAAATTTGTACATAGACTTGTGTCACCTAACAATGCATTGTTTCAAAATTTCAGATCGATCAAAGGTACTGTAATTAAATTAATGAATTTTTTAGAGTATCTCTATATAATTCCATGTATCCGTCTGCTAGTGTTCCCCTCCACGTGCTGGAGTTTAGTACAGCCATCGATGACCACCCTCTGGGTTTTAAAGCAAGAGGAGATCAGTCAGTGTAAGTCTGTAAATGTGTAAATGGTTTGCTTTTATATGTGTTTTGTTAGCGTTCTCACAATACAATACAAACGTTCGTGCAAAAAGTACTTGAAATACTGTTGTCAACAAAATAACTTTAATTTGCTCAATATATATGCAGGAATATAACTTTGAGGTTTCACAACCTGGAAACATCAGCCACACATATCCGCCATTCCTCTCTGACAATTCGAATAATCTCCAACCTTCTTCCCCCTTTCTTCCCGCTCTTTCACTCATGTGACCTCTCCGTCATCCAACTCTGGATTCACACGTGACAAAATGTTTGTCACACGTTGCGTATTATATTGAAAATTTCAATACTTTAAGTTCTGTCTCATATATAAGGGAATTATAGTCAACAACTTTGTTTCTACGGGGTTGTTTAATTAACGCTGAAGGTAGCGTTAGCATTTACTCATTCCCCGATGTGTTTGCTTATATAAGTAAGACACAAGTATAGCAAGAAACATACATTTATTTTACTTATCAGTACCCTTTAGTGTGTGACTCAAGGTACCATTATTTGCATCTCGAATTTACTGTTCACAATCATATTTTTAAACATAGAAAAACAACCTTAATTTGTTACAGATTAACTTTTCTTGTAATCTGAACACACATTTTAGCATATGTTACTTGAGCGCTATGAACTGATTGCTCATTTTTCAGACAGGATTTTCTTGTATACTTGAATTTTTCGTTATTAATTAATTTGAAAAAAAAATGCCGTGTGTTGTGGATGTTGGTGTAGGTATTTCTTGACAAAAAATTCGTTTCCAATGAAAATATTATTAAATACAACTTTCTGTCTGACTTGGATAAACCAAAGAAGTAAAATAATTTCACTCATTATTTAGACGATGTTTTTATCGTGTTAATATTAAATGTCATGTTAACCATTGTGCTAGTCGAATATATTTACTATCTTCAACCTACACAAAAAACAACAACTACAGATTATGTATAAGTAAAAGAAATTACTATCATTACAGAAAAATGTGTTTTGCAGATCATGCTCTGGTTGATTCATTTTCGCTTTACACAATTTTATGATGTTAATTCCACTAAACTTTCTTCTTTGTACTTTCTCCTGGAAAAGATGTGTAACCTAAAATATAATAATTTTCTATTCCGTGACATCGTAATGAAACTATGTAGCTTGAAGATTTTGAACCGGTATAGTTTAAAACACAATCTCAAGCCTGCTGTCTGGAAGTTTTGTAACTTTGACATTTAAATTAGGTTTAGTAAATGTGAAGCATTATTTGTAACCGTATGTCTCCACTCTATGTTGAAGTTGTTCACAAATATTTATCTGATTCATGAATCGTATAGTTGAAGAATTCAAGTGATTCTTGTATGGCTTCTCTGGCGGCTTACATGTTGTTTCCTTGTCAAAGTCCTTTCCTAATCATAGTTAATATATTCTAAACTTGTTTATAGAGTTGTCTTGTACCTTTTAAGTGCGCCATGCGTTCAATTCTCTAATTTATGTCTACTTTAATGTTAATCTCAGCTCTGTGGTGTTTCTTAATTGTGTTCTATATTAATGTTTTTCTTCTGAAGAGAACTATCTGAGATATATATTTTTTGTTCGTCTTTTACGGACTTAAAGAAAGCAAATCATTTTACCTCTTCAGAACTTTTATAATTTCTCTGATTCTGGATGATAAGTAATGGACAATGTCTGTTTGATGCCTAGTTGTGTTATTTCTAGGGAAGGGGCATGATGGTCTAAGTGGTAGCGCACTGGACTATCGATCCGAGGCAGATCCCGAGTCGTGGGTTCGAGCCTATGTACTTTTCTTATAAAAGCGTCATCTGTGACGTATACCACTTAAATTTCCAAACAAATCGATACCTTTTTTGAGTGATTAACATTTTTTGAACGGTTGTAAGTTAGTTATAACATTTACTCTGTAATCAAACAAATTGTGTGTGAATCCATTATTTAACACTCGAAAGTACGAGTATTTTAAGGGCGGTTGTCGGAAATGGTTGTACTTTTCAAATGCCCACAAATGCCGCCCCTAACTGTGTGCCACCCGGGGTGGACCGCCCCCTCTGCCCCCCTAGCTACGCCACTGATTCCATACGAAGAAGTTGGGTTGACATGAAACGTCTTCAGGATATTTGGCAGGAGACTTTTATTGAGTACTTCCTTTTCACCATGGTAAAGAATCAATTCCTTCTTTTGCTTCAAAAGGCTTTGCAGTTTGACAAAATTGTGACTTGGCATTTGACCGTTTCTCTGAAGGTTAGTCATGGATCCACTGGGGGTACTTACTTTCGTTGTAGAGTATCTTATCTATTCGTATCTTATCTTATCTTATCTTATCTTATCTGTTTACAGACGCTCCTTCTATACAGAAGATTATTGCGTCCTACGTTTATCTATGGTTTGTGTTTAGTCCTGCATTTTTATTAGAGATTTAAATGTTGATAAAGTGTTTGTTTTCCTGGATTCTTCAGGCAACCCATTCCACGCCCAAATTCCGGACGGGAAGAACGAAAATTTGTATGTGTTTGTTCTTGCATACGGAATAAGAAAGGTGTTTTTATCCATATGTCTATCTGAGGGTTGTATTAAGAGTAGAATTATAAAATCTGATCAAACAGTTGGTCTTCCATGGTTGACAAAGTTTGTGCTCTAGTCGTTTTGGAGTTTATTTTATAGTGACCAAAAATGTGTTTTTAAGGTTGCGAAATCCGATTCGTCGATTCTGAAAAGATTGGCCTATTCCAACAAGGATGCCACCATTCGCAACTTTGTGCTACTGATTTATATTTATGCTTTTCAAAAGAAAAACGGCCGGTTTAAAATAAAGTAATAGGGCGTGACGAGGTCAGGGGTTCTTTTGAATGCAGATTAAACGGAACACAATCCGTGCTTCATAACAATAGATGAATGCATGGAAAGCGGACAATCCGACTTTTTGGCAAAATCCGATAAGGATGACTATACTGTTTTAAATTAAATTGCGCTGATTAAACAAAATATATATATATTTTGCGCTACCAGATCAAAGGTTTCTTTTGAATGTCTTAAGACGCCGCGAAGGCAAACCTAACTATAGCTAAAAGTTCGGAAACATGACAAGCAACATTGGGGAAGTCAAACGATGTTTCCTACACTTTTAGTCTTGTCCTATTTAAATTATTTTTCATTTCAGCGTATATTCAAATAGATTTTAAAAAAGGGGGAAAGGCGCATGATATGTTTATTTCAAAAACAAAATGAAGATAGGCCTAAACCGTTGTTGCCCGTAACATTTAAAATGTATGAGAGGAGAAAAAAAAGAGAAAAAAAACATTCATGCATAACTTAATTCAATAAGTAAAAGAAATCTTTATTGCCATACTCAAAATATTTAAACATAATGATTTGATTAACAAGTGAGTCGCACGAAATTAATGTTCGCAAGCGTTTGAAAAGCTAAGCTACAACTATAGTCCCTATCGCGCTTAAATTATTTTTTTGAAATAAAATAATCAATTCATTCATTGCTTGAATTATTCAACTTTAAAATTTAAATAAAAACACACAAAAAACAAAACTAAAAAACACATTAAAAAACAACAACAAAAAAACGTTGATTCCATCTTACTTGTGTAGACTGTAACTTAACATAAAAAATTACCGTCCTATAAGACATCGAAATAAAATAAATTATATTATTATTATTATTTTATTGTAAATAAAACATCTTTCCTCCTTAAGAAATGAGTTTAACTTCTCTGACAAAGCTAAAACTTTAATAGAATGTCTAACTCATTCCATTTTTACAATATATCCTCATGTTGTCAAAGGGGTATATTCTGGCCTGGAGGGGTATATTCTGGTTGGGGGTCTAATCTGGCCTGTTACACCGGAAAGGTATTAAGTGTACCTCCGCAGAAAACGTATTCCACAAGGAGAATACATTTGATTAAAACTCTCTCTAGTATTAGGGTTTTATAATATTTGGTTTTACACTTTTGGGTATTACATTGTGTTAAAATTAATACACCTTAAATGTACAGGGAGGTAATTTGTTTTGATTTGCATACTCAATAAAAGCTAAAATAATTTAGTACATAAACTTTGTCTAACTAAGTTCTGGGTTTTAAATAAAAATTATTAAAAACAAGTATTGTCAAGATTAGTTAATTTCATTCATAATTTAAGGCAAGGTAGACGGGTCACAACTCCCACCACTCGAATAATTAATATTTATGCTTTCAAAAAACTAACTTAATGAACTTAATCTATTCACTAATGTCACATTTTAGAAAATATCGTAACATTGATGATCTTTCTTATGATACACCGTAGTTTTGTCCATCAATTAATAACTTTTATTTTGCTATACTTAGTGTAAGTCTAGAAAGTTCAAAATATTTGGTTTTTTTCAATGTTTAATTTTTCATGATAATTTTTCTTCAGATGACTTCCCTTGGTAAGTTTCAATAAACAGTTTGGATGCACAATATTTTTTAATGGAATTCATGAATTTTAAAAATATTTTGTGTTTAGGACAGATAACAATAATAATTTTGGTGAGCCCTGTTAATTCATTGTTTTTTTTCTGTGCATAAATTAAAAAAGAAAAACTATTATAAAACCTTACCATTCAGTCGAATGAGTTTTTGTGACAATATTTAGCATTCATAATGGAATTGACACTTCAATCATAAGTCCTGTTTGTTAAAATGTTATTTTTACAAATATTTATTTATGGAAATTAGTAAGCTATATAATACATTTCTTTTATGTTATGTTGGCATATAAATACAGGCTTATGATTAAAAGTCATTTATTAATAATAATCTGCTTTGTTTATATAATCATTTTAAGTAGAAACAACTAAATATATGCTCTAAAACAAATGACCCTTTTCTTTTAAGTTAGAGAAGAGTTAGAATTTTTTACTTTCAAACCAATAACTTCAGAGTGATCATAAATTACATAATTAACTGTAATTATGAAGAAGCATTAAAACTACTTATTTTTTCTTTCAGAAGCTTTTGGTGGCAGCTTCTGTAAAATAGTAATGTTTCCAGGGCAACCAAGTTCACAAGAAACTAGAGTGGACATAACCAATGTTAATGGTGTTGATCTCACTGTAGCCCAGGTTAAAAATAGTTTGTTTTTTTATTATCCCTTAGTCGCTAACCATATATATTCCAACACTTTCAATCTGTTTAGATTGAATTTTAGGTTCAAGCGTCAACAGACAAAGCTGCAACTTTAAATTAATTTAGTCCTAAAAATGAAAACGAGATAACAATTAATGGTTAGATATTGACCTGATTAAACAGTGGAATAAGACTTCTTTGACCAATTAACAAAACAAAAGAATGCAAACTTATTTGCTTGTTTTATTTATTTAACATGACTAGAAAAAAGCCACTTTGAATTTATAACTTATCATCAAATTGGTTTTAATTTTGATTATGCTCTTGAATTTCTTACTAAATAATTTAGGCAGAAACTAGAGTGAGCTTAAGTGGAAGGAAACTAATCGAACAATGTCCTAGGAGAATTGAAAAAAATTATTTAACTTTAAAACTCCTATAAAAATAGTTTTTAATAAAATACAATTTCTTGATATTTTATTATCAGCTGATACAATTTTTTCTTCAGGTCAAGAGACAACTGCTGCTTCAAAAGAATATTACCTGCTCTGAACAATACGATCTCATTGGTCATGATATTTCTAAACTGATTGTTATGATAGATGAGCGTTTAATAACACATACAGAAAATTTTAGTTTTCTTACAAGTGAAGGTGGCTCTTTGTCCTTAGTTCCTAAACCTCAAGTTTAAAGAACTTATTACATTCTTCTTGGATGAAAATTTATTATTAACTTTTAATATTATTTTGAAAACATAAAAAAAGAGTTTTAAAAAAAAATGACACAACTATTTCTTCTAGAAAATTCTTCTCGGCATAAAACTTGTTAAATTTTAAAAAATGAATTAACAATAAAAAAAATAGTTATCAGTATTTCAATATTTATTCATTAATTTGATTACTTTTGATCAATGTGGTAAACATAGACACTAACCACATAGGAATTCCCATACTAATTATGTATGTAAAGTCAAGCACAAATCTTGCTCACAGCACAAGTTTACAGCGCAAGTCATTTTCATCATGCAAAGAGACAACAAGCTGCCAAGTCCAGGTGCAAACTGGGTATGTATGAGCCTGACCACATGTCACAAAACAATGAACGTTTCGGCAAAGAGCTTTCTTCAATGAACAAATTGACAATTCAAAATAAAACTACTAAAATGAAATAAAACTTAGCTGCTGAGAAATAAAGAGCTTAAGAGAGCAATGATTGATAATACATATATCTACTTATCTGAAAACCTGATTACAGTCTCATCCATACTTTGTTCAAGTCCAGATAACAGGCAAGGTAGGATTGTTCTCAAAACCCTCCTGATGGCATACCAACCATCTCCTATTCGACATGTGTATGCAGCTTTAGGTTAAGAATATTGCTAATAAGCCACCAAAGGAAAAGTCTGCCATAGAACATGGGTGATGTGATGAAAATGGTGCTCGTCCATCACAATGGACATACAACAGCATTAAAAACATTAAGTCAAGACGAATTCTTTAACGATATCACACATTTTTTGATGCTATTGTTCAATACCTCAATAAATGTCATTAATGTTTGTTTTAACAGCAACCTAAATTTATTTATGTCAAACTAAATCTCACTTCCTGCAAGTTCATTCTCTGTATAACAATGATAAAGAAGTTAAATACAGTTCTTTTTATAAATATTCTTTATATTTATTTTGGGCTTAAAATGTATTTCTCGTTTTTCCTTGAAATGTTTATTTTGTTTATGTTTAATCTGCTTAACTTAAAATTTAATCTATTATATAAAAAAACTGTAAGTCTCAATCTGATTGTCACTGCATTTTTGTCATTATAATTTATAAATATAAGGATTATTCACACAGTAGTAAAAAATATAATTTCTTAACGGACTTTCAAAAAATGTTTAAGGTAGGGTCTAGTGAGACAATGGTAACATACATCAATGAATTATTTATGCTAAAATATTTTACCCCAGTATTTAATTTCAAACAAACTAATATACAGTCAAATTTCCCATTCTAGACCTCCTGTCTCACAAATTTATTGTAAAGAAATTAATTAAAGCATTAGCACTTTATGGGCATAAATGATTGTCATTATGTTTGCATGGTCATTTTAGTGCAGGATTACTAAACAATATATTTTAATTTAAGTCTCCAATAAAGTTAATAATATGCCTTAATGCAACTAACAATTAGTTAAACAATTCTTCCATCCTTACACTTTTTTAATATAAATGAGATTAAATTTGACAATATAGGTGAATAAATAAAAAGTATTTTAAGGTATTTCTATAATGAAAAATAAAGTTAAAATATTGGAGGATCCTTTTTAAAACATTATAAATTTAATGGAAATTCCTAAAAAATAATTATAGTTTAATAAAGTACTTAAAGCATTTAAGAACATTTTATTAGTTATGTATTTAAATTATCATTATTATTGACTAAAGTTAAATTCTTTAAGAGTAACATTGTATTCTTATAATTTAAATTAGGAAAAAAGACATTATAAAAAAAATTGTCCTAGTTTAAATAAAAAAATATGAAGAGAGTAAACCAATGATAATTAATAGCTCTAAATCAGTACCAATAACAGTAAACGCATGAATTCCACAAGAAACTGTCCTAGACCCCTTGATATTTATATAATATTAAGTTATATAAATGATTACTAAACAGCATTTCAACAGGAACAAAGGTTAATTTATCTACAGATGACTGTATTAGCTATAGAAAACTTAAGTAAGAAAAAGAAAGCAAAATCTTACCAAAAACCTAGATGAATCATAAAAATAGAAACTAATTAGAGTAGAGAATGTCTTTCCATTCAGAAAAATGCCAACAGTTAAGAGTATCAAATAAAAGTAAACAAATAATATAAACTATTTCAGTAAATGAAAACAACTTATCCAAAATAAAGATGCAACGTACTTGGGGGAAAAAATAATAAATATCATGGAATCCCTATTTCAACAAAGTAATTAAAAAAGCCAACAAAAGCTTAGACTTAAAAAAAAACCTTTACAGATGTAATGAGTACGGAAAACTTACATGCTAAATCACTTTGGTGAGACCTGTACTAGTATATGCATCTTTTTTATGGGACCCATCGACAAAAGAAAACATAGATAATAAAAATAGATAATAAAATTTATATCGTATTAAATTGTGTCTTATTTAAGGGCCGTCCATAAATAACGTCACGCGATTTGTGCCAATTTTTCACTCCCCCTACCCCCTCGTCAGGCGTCTTCACAAAAACTTAGACCCCTCCAATATGACGTCCCAATTCCCCCCCCCCTTAAAAGCTGTATTTTCTATTTGAAAAAGAGCATGTTTCAAAACACTTTTTTGTCACTTAAGTATGTATTTAGTGTAAGGTTGCACTTGAATATCGTAACACGCTTGAAGCCATGTAAAAAGTCATAAAATAAATTGTAAGAAATCAAATATTTAGGTGGAACTTTTATTTAAAGTTGTGATTTTTGATGTGACGTTACATTTCTCAAACACCCTCCTCCACCTCGTCACACATCGTCACAAATGTGTGGACCCCCTCCCCCTTAAGTGCGTGACATCATTTATGGACGGCCCCTTAAATGGACGGCCCCTTAAATAAAATACAAACTAATTTATCTTAAAACAAACTTTTATTAAAAATATTACAATATTGGGAAGCCCAAATAAACACAAGTAAGATCATTAATTAAGTAATTTAAAAGGAATATAAATGATACGTATACACTATTAATTAATTAAAGGAAATTGTTTTCTTCTTTTAGTTGATAATATAGATCAGGGTTGTCGAGACCTGTAGTATCTGAGAGCCATTTTAAACTATAAAAATTTGTTGAGAGCCGAATTGAAGGACTATGGGTCATTAAACCTGACTTGCAAATCTTCCAATAATCCTTGTAACATATCTAACAGAAAGTGTATGCTAGCCATAATGTGAATCAAGAAGAGTAGCGATTTGGCCACCATTGATATAGATTGAAAGTTCGTGAGCACGCATTTCACTTATATCATATTATAAGACAGCAAACAAAGTTAATCAACAATTATGTCATAATCATTGGAATGAACAACAACTCCTTCATTTCTTTTGTTTTCTCTGTGCTTTGTAGCAAACTTTCTATATCCATCAACTTCAACCAGCTCGTTGTCCACATACACAGCATGTACTGGTAAAACATATCCGTCATTTATATCTTCATAATCATTGTCTTTTTTCTCTTTACACACTATGCAGTTGTTTATATTTTCATTCCCTAAAGAAAAAAATTAAACAAGAAATTAATTTGAAATGTTTATTAAATTCTTTTCTTATCTTGTCTCTTTCATTTGAGCATGTTTAATTTGTATTTATTTGTTTCGAGTAAAGATTAATTTAATAACATTTCATCTAGTATCCAAACATAAATTTAATGCTCTTATCATTTCTGTCGTATAATATTCCTAAATTCCAAAACAATTACAATTTTGGACAAAATATTTTTTCCCTATTAATCAGAAAAAATAAAGGTAACTAGATACGACCCACACTTGTAGCATACGCTGAACACTTGCTCATAGATAATGAAAAGAAAGGGTGGAAAGAACAGACACAAACATCAGCAGGAAGAAATGAGAACAATGCGAGTTAACGTCGGTGGGGGATGGAACCACCAACGCATTGTTTGTCTCGAACAAAAACATATGCACCCATGACAGGTCAAAACGGCCACAGACAAATCGGACCTGGTCACAACGGGCCCCAGACAAATTCTTTACATTGCTTAACACAATTTAACTTTTTTTGCATTTTAACCTTTTGTCAATTTTTCATCTTTTAAGAAAGTGGTTCAATTGTAAAATTAATTATTGTTATTCTATTTTTTCATCTCAACAAACAATTGTGACTTGGTACCATATAGAGTAACTTTTATTAAATTGTGATGTTATTATTATTGTTTGTTCTGAACTAAACTTACACTGAATCGATGAGTAAAAATACTAATATAATATTTTGTTGTATTTTTATTTCGTTTTAACATGTATTAGTCCACGCACATTTTACCAGGGCTTGATGTCGGGGCCCATTGATCGGGGCTGTTTTTTCCGGTTCCGTTTTGTCGGTTAACCATATTTAGAACATCATGAATTTAAGCAAACATTCCCTGCCTTAATCTCATTTAATTGATTAGTCTACGAGTTTATAAGTGTTAATGAGAACTATACCTTTTACTTTGACACAAGTTAATAAGACAGCAATCACAACGACTCCAATGTTGGCTACAATAATATAACCAATCACTGATACATTAACCGGCTTGCTGAACATGGGAATTTCTTGGGCTATAAAAGTTAAAATAAGAATACTTATATTTGTGTAAGTTTAAGGCGGAAATCATTTTTTAAAAAAATTAAAAAAAAACAAAAAAAAACAAACAACCAACAACACACAAACAAACAAACAGAATCGGTTAACATTTAAAGATAATACTTTTTAAAGAAACAAATTAATTAAACATTAGAAGGTGGAGAGGTCTGGCCCAGAGGTGGGCATGTATTTTTGATATTTAAAAAAAAATTATAGCTGCACCTAAACATTTTTGAATCACGTCTCATTGGCTTTATAAAAATAATTACAATTTAAGATTACTGCATATCATTTTAGTTCTTTTCAAATATTTTTCAAATCACCCAACCTCACTCATTAGCCAAAGTCACACATTTTCCTTTTTTCACTCCTGGGGTCCCCTCGGATGATTTCCTTGCACTTTTGGTGTCAAATTTTCTAAGGGCTTTTCCAGTCAACTTTATTTTCTTTTGATACCCTGTTTCCTGTACACTTTTGACTAAACTTGATATTTTGCATTGCATTATTGGTAAAGAACACATACTGGTCGAGTAGCATGTGCACTCGGCTGGCGTAGCGATGGTCACGGGTTCGACTCCCGTGAAGGCAAGGATTTGTTCCCGGAGCCAAGGGTGTCCCTGAGTCCACCCAGCTCCGAATGAGTACCTATCACTTTTTAGGGAACCAAAGGCGGCTGGGTAATGTGTGGAACCCTCATAGCCGTAGGTGTGAACGCTGCGTCACTTTCCAAAAGATCGGCATGGTCTGTGGACCCTATAGTCTTCCGTATAGAAGGAGCGTCGGTATAGATAAGACAATTAAAAATCGCAATTGTACCTTCAAATATCTCAAAGACACGCTGTTAGCCTCTACCGGATGGATTTTCATTAAAATGCGTTTGTAATAATACATTTTCTTTGACTCCCTTAAACACCATAAAGACCCTAGCTGGGGTTTGAAGCAGATGTATTATTTTCAATACAAACGATTTTAAAAGATTTTTGAATAAATGACTGTAATTTATTTGGTCAATTCTAGATTGACTAGTTACATAATATCATTTTAGTGTATATGAGATTTAATTTTAAATATTTACTTTAAAAAATGTTTTATGGAAAAGAAAAAATTGACTTTAATCGTATAAGTTGATAAAACAGTAATTTATTGAATAAACGGAGTGTTCAATATAATCTTACTTATATTGATTAAAAGTAACTGATCAGCTCCAAATTTCAAATCCATGTTGCTTCCAGTCACATTTGGGTACATGGTAACTGATATGTAGTAAATCCCTGGTTCTAGATTATGTTTTAGTAGACTCAGTGTACATGTAGACTTGAAATAAACTGGGTCATCGGTTATTTGGGAATTATTATAGGTTATGTTGTAAAATGCCCCTGGATCAGTCTGCAATAGAAAATAACGTATTCTACATTCCACTGTTACATGTACGAAAAACTATAATGTAATTTCTTTGTAATAAAATACATGTAATGGATAAAACATATAATATATGTATTATAGAATTTTGGTATCATAAGGTTTTACAATTTAAAAACAATTTAAATGAGAGGAAAGTTACTAATACAATTATGAAGCGTTTATAAAACTTTCTGGGTCAAGATTGTTTTTATTTCAAATTTTATCCCACTATTATATAACTTATAAAGCTTACACTTTGAAAACGAATTCAAATTTAAAAATCAATACCAGTTTCTTTTTCGTTTGAAAAAAAGGTAAATGCCTTTAAAATAATATAATTTCAACATGTGAAAGTAAATTTAACACCAATGAAACATTATGATGGTAACCTCTTACTTCAGATGAAATTACTATTTTGAATCATATACATGAAATTCAATATGTAAGAATAGACTTTCCCGTAAAGAGTCAGCGTTGTTACTTTTCTAGTATTTTATTTATTTTTTAAAATTACATTCCTCCTTTAACTCAAGATTACTTATTATTATATTTTTACATATCAAATTGCATTGAACCATTGTTAATTAAAGAAACATTTACTTCAAAAACAAATGTTTAAAGTTATAAAAATAAATTGTTATTTAAGGGGTGATATAGTGGTCAAAGTTTCAGCTAAATATATCTCCAGAGAGGGGACTAAATTGAGAATGATAAAAATTCACTTTTGGCCTAGTCTTCTTTTGATGATATGAACATGTGTTATCATTGAGGTTTATAGGTGCATCAACTCTTCAGCTGTATTTGACTTCAGTGAATGGGTGAAAATGTTATATGTGTGCTCGTCCTAATGCTAGCAAACGAAAATGAAATTGAGCTATTAAAAGGTCTAAATTCCGCAACTAAAAGATTATCTTGTTTTGAGTTATATTTTTTTACGTAATTCAGAGTACTCACATTATTAAAACTAATGGAAAATTGACACACGGCAGCTGGAAAAGTCCTCAAATTCGTACACGACACAGAAAATATATTATCTAATTCATCTTGAGAACAGCTCAAATTGTCGAGTTTTTCTAGATATATAGAGTTTGATTTTATTTTACTTATGTTCAAAGATTTATATTTTAAAATAGTAAATTTGTAATGATACAATTTAATTAATAATTATAGTAAGTGTTTAAAAAAAATCACTAGTAAATTTAATTGCTCTTAACTTAGCTTTCCAACAGCATTTTATGTTGAAAGTCAAATAGTAATATATAATAAAAGAATTTATGTACAAAATGTAACCAAAATTAAAACTGCTGGGTTTTAAATTTTAAACATATAGATTGATATATGATATAATTATGTGATGACGTAATAATGTTTATTCACTAAGACAATGCCTTTGATGAATTTTAATAAATTTCTCTGCCGTAATACTCGGCATTCTATACTAAACTAAGCTGCCTGGGTTAAAATGTTGTTGTTGCTTATGAAAATATACAAAGGATATATAAGGACTCTATATAATATAATATATAAAAATTAGGACGCTAGATACAACTCCACAAACTACAGTGCTTTAACGACTCACGTTCTAAAGTCCTCGAAAAAACACGATTACAAAATCGCAAATTATTTTTTATTATAATTGGAACTAGTGCTACCTTGCAAAATCTTCTTAGTACACCCTATACATTTTATTACTGCCTAGAGGAAGTTAATATTTCAAAATTTACGTTTAACTTACAGTTTTCCCTCTAATTTAAATTTGCATTATTATGGCAGTTAACATTTTAGAATTATTGTTTTGTTATGATATTTTAAATAAAATAAATTAATTTTAAAAAGATACTATAAGTCCCAAGAGACTCTATGTTTGAGAGAATAAGTTATGATCGTGGAAAATATATCTGGCAACACATAAATTTGTGTCATTATTAAATATCAACATCATTGCTAAATATATTAAAATACCAATTTACCTATAACAGCTGGTGAGTAAAAAACTGTTGAATTTATCCAACCAAAGTCATTCGTCGCCTTACAATAGAAAGCTGTAAAAATAATTAAAATTTTATTAATGAGTATATAAGCATATTTTTTTGTTTAGTAAATAACAAACTAATAAATTACCAACACACTACCACACCCCGCCCTCTTTAAACATATAATTAAAATAAAATTGAAAAAAGACAGATTTGAACATACTTTTTAAAACTATATATTTAGAAAAAAACAACAACCTTAGAATTACCTTCAGAAATTGACATTCTAAAGTCTATGGCATTCATGACAAACTAAGTCGAAGGATGCCGGGGTACAATCAAATATTTATAAGATCCATAAGCCATAAGGTCTTGACAGCAATACAATTAAAGTCAGCCCGAATGAAAAACAAACTCTCCAGTAAAATGTTTCTAAATGGTCAAGGACATTTTCAATTTATCGACAGCAGATGAATGATTTCACGGTTTTACAGAATAAGAGGGAAAAATGAGAATTTGAGTTTCTGTCTAACATTAACACATTATGCAAAATGCGACGATGTCTATTCAAGTAAAGCTTGATAATGGGAGATGCGACAGTGTAACCTTAATCAGTTTTATTTTCTCAAACAATGTTGTACCAAGCTACATTACTGACAAATTTTTCTTTAATTAGCAAAGATTTTTCTCTGTCTTTAGGGACCGAGAAGCACATAGAGGTAATCAATTTCCTATTGATAAACATAAAAAACATAACTTATGTGACATGTCCCCGATGAACATAAAACAATGGTCAATTATGGTCTACAATACAAATTAATTTTCATCCAGAGTACACATATTTCTATTCCAATATCTTCTATATGTAATTTTATTATTACTCCGTTAAATACCAGTTAGCCACATTATTTTGTGACATATTGATACTACATACTGAGATGACAAAAGCTAACTAACATTATCACTTTAATCATACACCATTTTTTAAATTTTATTTAAATATTGATTTCATTTGTTAAATTTGGATTTTGCATGGGTCATCAATATAAAGAATAAAGTAACATTTAATACACTAAAATATCTTTTGATACAGTCAGATAGCGTTGTAAGCTTTGCATGGACAACAATAGCAACGAATGTGAACAATTTCCATGATTGGCTGGTTTCTACATTTGTTCACAGTATTTTGATTAATGTAACTTTTCTGTATTTTAATAATTGTTGTTGTTATGGACATTTAAAGAGTGTATATATTGTGGTAAGTAATACACATCTTATCTTATCTTATCTTATCTGTTTACAGACGCTCCTTCTATACAGAAGATTATTGCGTCCTACGCATATCTATGGTTTGTGTCTAGTCCTGCATTTTTATTAGAGATTTAAACGTTGATAAAGTGTTGGTTTTCCTGGATTCTTCAGGCAACCCATTCCACGCCCGAATTCCGGACGGGAAGAATGAAAATTTGTATGTGTTTGTTCTTGCATACGGAATAAGAAAGGTGTTTTTATCCTTATGTCTATCTGAGGGTTGTATTAAGTTATCTTTGTGTTGTATTTCTAAATTAGAATTAATTGCTTTATGTATGATTACTACTTTGCTCTTGGTTCTTCTATCCTCTAGTGTTTCAAGGTTTAATGATTTAACTAATGGTGTTATTCTTGTCAGTTTTGAATATTCTCCAGTAATGAATCTGGCAGCTCTTTTTTGAATTTGTTCTAGTTTATCAATGTTTTCTTTGGTGGATGGGTCCCATACAGAAGATGCATATTCTAGTACAGGTCTCACCAAAGTGAGGTAGCATTTTAGTTTTATATCTCTATTACATTTGTTAAAGTTTCTTTTTATAAAGCCTAAGGTTTTGTTTGATTTTTTAATAACTTCATTGACATGGGGATTCCATGATAGTTTCTCATTTATTAAGACTCCTAAGTATTTTGCATCTTTAGTTTGGGTCAGTTCTTTTCCATGAATGTAATATTTTGAATTTATTTGTTTCTTTTTCTTTGTTACTCTTAACAGTTGACACTTTTCTGGGTGGAAAGACATACTCCAGTTAGTTTCCCATTTTATCAATTCATCTAAGTCTTTTTGTAAAATTGTGCTATCTTGCTCTGATTTAATTGTTCTATAGATTATACAATCATCAGCAAATAACCTAACTTTTGTACCTGTTGAGATGTTGTTGGGTAAATCATTTATATAGATCAAAAAGAGTAAGGGACCTAGCACAGTTCCTTGTGGAACTCCTGAGTTAACCTTTATTGGTGCAGATTTAGATCCATTAATTATTACAGTTTGCTCCCTGCCCAAAAGGAAGTCTTGGATCCAGTGATGTAAGGGACCTGAGATTCCAAAGTAGTTAAGTTTTTTAAGTAAACTAAGGTGGTGAACTTTGTCAAATGCTTTTGAAAAGTCAAGTAATATTGTGTCTATTTGATCATTATTGTCTAAGCCTTTTGATAATTCATCTATTAAACCTATTAATTGTGTTTCACATGATCTGTTTTTTCTAAAGCCGTGTTGATGTGGGCATAGGGCATTATATTTGTCTAGGTGGCTAATTATTTTACTATATATTATGTGTTCTAGCAATTTACAGGTGATACTAGTAAGTGATACAGGTCTGTAATTACCAGGGTCTGATTTATCACCTTTCTTAAAGAGTGGAGTTACGTTTGCTAATTTCCAATCCTGGGGCACTTTACCTTGGTTTAGAGAGGCTTGAAAAAGAACCACAAGGATTGGGGACAGTTCATTGCTTAGTTCTTTTAATAACCTTGCAGGCAATTCATCTGGGCCAGTGGCTTTGTTTATTTTTAAGTTTTTTAGGAGTGAATGTATACCTATCTCGTCTACAGTTATGTTGTCTATTTCTTCCATTTTATTTAAATTTATTAAAACTTCCTTGTCGCCTGAGGCAGAGAATGATGATGCAAAGTATGTGTTAAGGATATTAGCTTTAGTCTCATTATCATTATAGGTTTTATCATTTGAGCCTTTTAGTGTGGCTATTCCTGTAGGTTCCATTTTTTTAGATTTGATAAAGGACCATAAGTTTTTATTGTTATCTTTAGAAATTAAATTGTTTATATATTCATTTTGGAGGTTTCGACTAAGTTTTTGTGTCAAGTGTTTAATCTTTAAGTACTTTTTGTGTATCCTTTTTGAATTGGTAGCCTTAAATTTCTTATAACTATTACATGGGCTTGTCTAGAAAAAGCAACATTTCCTTACTTTTTTCCAGGACCATTGCATATTTATGTATGTGTATCATCTTACGTACGTTTATTCATATCTGTGAAAGTATATTTTGGAAAAGGGGAGGTTTTATTTCTAGAATTTTTATATGTATAATTGTTTTATTGCGACAGAAAACAACAACAAACTATGATCTGATATAGCATGAAATAAAATAAAAATAACATGAATATAAAAGAGCACGTTGCTATTGTCTCGTGGAGTTAACTTACAATTCTGTTCATGGGACCTTGTTAATTTGAATTTAAAAACACTTGATCCATTTGATAAATCTGCATGACTGGAATTTTCAAACCATCCAATGGACACATCAATAGGGCTGTTGTCAGATCTCTCACAGAAACAAGTCGCTTCTGTATCTGCAGCTATAAAGTCTTCGCAATGTGTTAAACGTATAGTAGGATTTTCTGAAATACATAAAGTCTAGATAAAGAGTAATTAAAGATATAAAAAGATCCATCATTATAATATTCAGGAAGAAAAACGAATGCATATTTTAAATTTAAACAAGTAATAACAAATCGAATGAGTATTTAAACGCAATTTTCAACAAATAATTTCCAATTTTTTTTTATTCAAGGGAAATAATTCTAGATCAGAATAATCTATATGTTTCATCTGTTCCACTCTTTAACAATGAAGTACATCTACACACAACAATATCAATGCTCTCCTTGCTAACAACAACAGTCACTATCGCATATTTTCTCTATGATGTCGTATCCCCTCACGCTAAGTCACATAAAGTAAAGGCTAATGATATTGATGTTATACTAAATTCATTTGGTGATTTTGATGATCTTATTACTTACTTTTGACAGTTAATTCAGCCTGTACAATTACAGTGTGACATTTGAACAAGAACTCCAAGAATATAAGGGATGAAAAAATGTATGCAGTGCAATTTTCCACTCGATTTTTTTTATTTTCACAACTACCAAAGAACCATAGAGTGAACATGGATGTATTAATAGATACATCGGTAGACAAAGAGCTATTTGGAGAAAGAGAAAGACATACAGGCAGTTCACAGAAGACACATATTTATTGATACATAAATTGGTAGAGAGGTGATAGATAGAAAGATAGATGGACAGATGATAAAAAGATAGATAGATTGATATATATATATATATATATATATATATATATATAGATAGATAAATAGATCTATATATATATATAAATAAATAGATAGTTAGACAGATAGATATATAGATAGATACATAGATAGATAGATAGATACATATATAGATAGATAGATAGATAGATAGATAGATAGATAGATAGATAGATAGATAGATAGATAGATAGATAGATAGATATATAGATATGCAGATAAATAGATAGATAGATAGATTGATATATATATATATATATATATATATAGATATATAGATAGATAAATAGATCTATATATATATATAAATAAATAGATAGTTAGACAGATAGATATATAGATAGATACATAGATAGATATATAGATATATAGATAAATAGATCTATATATATATATATATATAAATAGATAGTTAGACAGATAGATATATAGATAGATACATAGATAGATAGATAGATACATAGATAGATATATAGATAGATAGATAGATATGTAGATAAAAAGATAGATAGATAGATATATAGATAGCTATATATATATATATAGATAGATAGATAGATATATAGATAGATAGATGGATGGATGTATTGATATATTGATAGATATATATAGATAGATAAATAGATAGATAGATAGACAAATAGATAGATAGATAGATATATAGATAGATAGATAGATAGATAGATAGATAGATATATAGATAGGTTGATAGATAGATAGATAGATAGATAGATAGATAGATAGATAGATAGATAGATAGATAGATAGATAGATAGATAGATAGATAGATAGATAGATAGATAGATAGATAGATAGATAGATAGATAGATAGATAGATAGATAGATATATAGATAGATAGATAGATAGATAGATAGATAGATAGATAGATAGATAGATAGATAGATAGATAGATAGATAGATAGATAGATAGATAGATAGAGATAGATAGATAGATAGATAGATAGATAGATAGATAGATAGATAGATAGATAGATAGATAGATAGATAGATAGATAGATAGATAGATAGATAGATAGATAGATAGATAGATAGATAGATAGATAGATAGATAGATAAATAGATAGATAGATAGATAGATAGATAGATAGATAGATAGATAGATAGATAGATAGATAGATATATAGATAGATAGATATATAGATAGATAGATAGATAGATAGATAGATAGATAGATAGATAGATAGATAGATAGATAGATAGATAGATAGATAGATAGATAGATAGATAGATAGATAGATAGATAGATAGATAGATAGATAGATAGATAGATAGATAGATAGATAGATAGATAGATAGATAGATAGATAGATAGATAGATAGATAGATAGATAGATAGATAGATAGATAGATAGATAGATAGATAGATAGATAGATAGATAGATAGATAGATAGATAGATAGATAGATAGATAGATAGATAGATAGATAGATAGATAGATAGATAGATAGATAGATAGATAGATAGATAGATAGATAGATAATGGCACTCACCTAAGTTCATTATACTTTTTGAGAGTGTTCCAAACTGAACGTCAGTTTCATATCCCGTTACATTAGGATATAATGCAATATGGAGATTATACTGACTTGGATTCAGACGTAACAAAGGAATCGTTATGAAACAGTTAGAATTGTAATATGTTGGTCTTATACTTTGTTTTTTATTGTTACACTCCATCGGAGACTTTATTAATAACGTGTTATTCTGTCGATAAAAAAGTAGAGGTATGCTAAATGCTTTTCAAAAAAAGATTAATAACTTTTTTGAAAAATTCAATTTACAATTATTTTTAAACACAAAATTCACAATAGCTTGACTATATATATTAATAATCTTTTGTTTCAAAATATGTTTTTCATAGGGCGTCTTATAATAAAAAAACATCAATATGTCTGATGAAATAGAGAGCTTAAACTTAGTAGTCTACACTACATCGGAAAAAAAATGAATGAAGAATACATTTTTGTGTGGGGAATCGTATGATGCTAATCTTTTACGTTACATACTATTTTTTGAATGAATAAGCAATCAAAATACGTCTATTTTAGAAACACATTGTTAATAATTTTGAATTTTTAAAATCGTTTTTCACACTCATCTTTTATATCCCAGCACTTTCCTTTTAAATTAATTTACCACTTGACTTGTATGACGGGCACTTTTATGATAATATCTAAACATTTCAATTCAAAGTGAACTAATTGAAAGGAAAAAAACCACGTTCAATATCTAACACAGAGATATTTGCCACATGATTTAAAAAAAAATAAATTTAGGTTATAAGCTAAATACTTTTTAAAAAAACTTAATATTTATCATCATCGTTATTTTTAAATTTAAAAAAAAGTGTTGTATTGTTCTTATTACTTTATGTTATCATTTTTATTATTAGAATTATTTTATAATAAATAATTAGGATATAATTAGGATATTTGAGTTAAATAAACGAAATATCATTACAGAAATGTGCAGTAATGGAAGATAAAATGTCGGACTCAAGAAATATATATTTGCGCTTTTATTAAAACAGAAACTTAAAAAAATATTTAAAATATAGATAAAACATGTTTTTCTTACGTAAAGGGAGAAGCATTAAAATGGAGTTAAAATTGGTGCTTTGGCGTGTTAAGGGTATTAGCAATATAAATTGAAATGATTCTTTTTACAGGCATTAGCTAAATGGGCAACTTTAGAAGTTAACATACATCTTCAAAACTTTTGTTTTTTGACCTATTGCAATATTTGTTTTCTAATGATTTTCTATATAGTCGTTGGTAATTTGGTTAACACATCAGATACACATTGTTTTAACTTACCTTTAAGGAAAATATTTCTAAAAAGCTTTGCGCCTTTGGGTAAACTTTTGATGCCAAGCACCAAATGTACAAGCCCTGATTAGATATGGATTGATTGCACGAAATCAAATGACCTCTTGCTTTAATAGAGTCAATTTAGGATAAAAAATATAAATACAAATATATTGATACACATTGTTATAAAATCTTTAGGGTTAAAGTTACTTAAAACTCAGGAAATCCAATTACCTTAAATGGATAGAAAAAAAAATAATTGTCTTAGTATGACAATAAAGACAACTATTAAAGTTAATAAAAAATACATACAACTGTATAAAAAGTTTTCCTTATTAGCGATCCTAAAAATCTATGCAAATAAAAGGCAAAACCCGCACTCACTCATTTATAAATTTCTGCTCATTGGGGAACGGGAACCCGCAAAAAAGTGTTTTTCTAGTCATATTAGTAATATAAAATTAGTTTAACTTTTGGCTATCCTGTAAATGTATGTTTGTTGACCGGACTTTATACATAAAAACTTTAGGCATATTAAACTCATATTAGGTCATTAAACTCCTAATGTCCACTACTTTGGGGCCTGGGCCAAAATATTTATTATGAAACGTTTAAAACTTTATTCTCCATTCGATTTTAGACGATCTTGACAAATATATTAATTATGATCGAGATTGAACTAATGAGGTATTTGAACTTAACATCTTGCACCGATTGAGCCCTTGGGCCCTTACTTAATGTCATTAGAGTTTTCGTATATAAGATGTAAAAATATTATATAGATTTAAGATTTCTTGCATACAATTTCTAAAATGACACTTACTGAGAGCCGTGGGCCCAAAAATCTTTTTCCCTAACAATGTGCCGAAAAAATGTATTTTTACCTTCCGCTAATGTATAAATGAATGGATTTTGACCAAATTTATTACATAAACGTGAGGGCCTGTATTAAAATATTTTAGGGCATTTAATTTCTAATGTCCATTACTTATGGGATGGAGGTATACATTTTTTTTTGTTAAGCGTTTAAGACTTTATTCCCCACTCGATTTTACACGATCTTGACAAATTTTGACAAACAAATATATCCATCATAGTCCATATTGAAATCTACAGGTTTTTGAACTTTACATCTTGCATCTATTTTGCCCGTGACCCTTAATGTTGTTCTTTTATTTTATAAGCTGTATAAATATTATTTCATACGTCCCATCACAATGAAAACATGGGAAGTTGTTGAGTACGCAATCACGAAGGTTTCTGGCTACAAACTTGATACATTTGTACTTAATGGCTCATTTTAAAATGTCTAGGAAATTGAAACCCTGATTTCCATAAGTTAATTAGGTTTCATTTCGAAATTGTACGCGTAACGGTAACATCAGGCGACAACGTTACCTTGAAAAGGATGGAACGAAAACACGTGAGATAATTCAAAACGGAGTCTGAATGAGAACGGGTTCCTAATGGAAATACGATTTCATTTAATTAAATGTTTCAAAAATCGGTAACCAACCATTGACCACGTTTCAAGAGAAAACAGGGTCATATCGGAAAAATGGATTCAAACCAGTACGGGATTCTATTTTGCAACTGCAATCATATTTTGGTTATATAATTTCTTTATAGTATGTGATCAAATTTGTAAAAACTTTAAACAGAGGACATTCCGTTAAGCAATTGAGTGATACGGGGGTATGAAACCCAGCGAAGTATAGGATCGTATATGTGAAAGAGATACAACCAAGAACGGGATCCCAAAATGCAAGAAGATGATACTGGGTACGTAATCCCCTAAAATTATGCAAAAATATCGGGGATAGATATGAAACCCAGAGTTGTATACCATTATGCAATGATTTTATACTGTGGTAGTTAATCCCATCGAAGTATGGAATCGTATCAGTAAAAGTGATTAGACCAAGAACATGATCCAAGTATGCATTGGGAATATACAATGATACAAAATTCCCTCAAATATGGGATGATATTGAGGAAAGGGATTTAACCCAGAATAGGATCATATCATGCAACTGCATCATACTGAGGCATGCTATAATGTCGAAGTATAGGATCGTATAGGGGAAAGCTATTTGGGCATATAATGGGAGCCCATTATGCAATGGGATCATATTGGAAAAAGAAATTCAAACCAGAAAAGATTCCCATTATGCAAATTCATAATACAGGGGTTTGTGATCCAATGAGGTATGGAATCATTTCGGGGAAATGTATTCGAACTAGGACAGATTCACCATTCTCAATGGGATCGTACTGTTTGGGATACAAAATGAGAACCATAATGCAGTTCTGGATAACCGGGTATATTAGCTAGTATAAATAATTTTCCATAATGTTTGAAAGTCATTCCCCCATTCTATACTAATAAAAGGCAAAGCGCTGACTGACTGACTGATTAACTCATCACTAATTCTCCCACTTCCCGTGTAGGTAGAAGCATGAAACTTTGGGAAGTTGTTGAAAAGCCCCTCGCGACCAAAATTGGCGTAAAAGAATTTTAAAATTAACAGTTATGGGGGGCCGGGGGCCAAAAAATGTTTTTTTTAACTTATACGGCCTATATAAAATATGAAAATCCTTAATTCTCTTTATTTCCCAAATAGGCAGAAGCATGAAACTTTGGGAAGTTTTTGAGTAAAAATCTGCAATTGTAACGGGAGAACAAATATGTAAATTATCACTTCCTGGGGGCCGGGGGCCCAAATGAAGTTTTTCTTAAATGATCTATATAAAAAACAGAAAATCATAAATTATAATATTTCTCGCGTAGGTAGAAGCATGAAACTCTGGGTGGTTGATAAGTACACTTCCGCAACGGGTAACAAGCCAAAACAATAATTAAATTATCACTTACTGGGGGCCGGGGGCCCAAATGTAGCTTTTTCTTATATAAAAACAGACTCATCACTAATTCTTCAACTTCTCGTGTAGGTAGAAGCATGAAACCTGGGATGTTGTTAAATAGCCTCTCGCGACAATACTTAGCGTAAATGAATTTTAAAATTCACACTTAAGGGGGCCGGGGGGCCCAAAACCATTTTTTCCCTTATATGGGCTATATTTAAATTAAAAATCACTAATTATCCTATTTCGGGAGTAGATAGAAGAATGAAACTTTGGAAAGTTGTTGAATAAAAATCCGCAATGATAACAGGCAAAAAACATATTTAAATTATCAAATACTAGGGGCCGGTGGCCCAAATGAATTTTTTTCTTATATAAGCTATATCAAAAGTGAAAATCACCAATTTTCATTTTTCCCGTGTAGGTAGAAGCATGAAACTCTGAGTTGTGTTAACAAGCGAAAACAATATTTAAATTATCACTTACTGGGGGCCAGGGCCCAAATATAGCTTTTTTCTTATATAGAAAACATACTCATCACTAATTCTCCAATTTCCAGTGTAGGTAGTAGCATTAAACCTTGGGAAGTTGTTAAGTAGCCACTTGTGACAATACTTGGCGTAAAATAATTTTAAAATTCACACTCAGGGGGGCCGGGGGCTCAAAACTTTTTTTTCAAATATGGGCATATTAAAATTAAAAATCACTAATTCTCCTATTTTGCGACTAGATAGAAGCATGAAATTCTGGAAAGTTGTTGATTACAAACCCGCAATGGTAACAGACGAAAATATAATTTAAATTATCAATTCCTGGGGCCGGGGGCCCAAATGAAGTTTTTTCCTTATATGAGCTATATAAGAACTGAAAATCACAAATTCTCAAATTTCCCGTGTAGGTAGAAGCATGAAACTCTGAGTAGTAGATAAGTACACTTTCGTGATGTCCCCTAATTAAAATCTATCAATAATGAGATGACATTTTGTAATGGGACTGTATTTTCATGACCTAAGCTGCGGTAACAAATTGGTCTTGATTAAATAGCATTGTGTGACACATTGTCGAAAAAGCAAGTCATAAGTGAATTGTGACCCCGTTACCACTTAACGTGGATCAAAGTTCAAAATTTTTGCCCAAATGAAATTAATTTCTATGTTTACGATGACAAAAGAATCTTATAGCATAAAAGTGAGTGAACAATTTGAGGTTGAAGAGATACTTCGAGACTTTCAAAAGACTCATAAGAGTAAAACACAATTACATGAATAAAAATCTTTTGAAAACACACAACTTTGCTCGATTCAGAATAAAATATATATATGTTACAGGCAAAGTGTGAAATTCAGGCATTCTATAGAATGCCTAGGCAATGTATAGAATGCCTGATGGTTTCAGGCAAAGTATGAAATGATGGCTATTTCATACATTGCCTAGGCATTCTATAGAATGCTGAGTTGTCGTCATGCAAAGTATGTAATTGTCCTACCCCGCCATATTTTCAGCCACTGATGTTGGCGGTGGCGCTTTGATCGTTGTTTGATGATGGCCATTGACGTCTGTGAGTGTTGAAAATTATTGTAAGACAGTGTTAAGCCGGTACGAGGTTCCACTACCAAATCAAAGATAATATTGCATAAATTCTTCTCACGACGTCAATTTATATCATCCGGCTGAGATTCCATAGACGTTCTCCCATAACGTTTCCCCTTGGATTGCTGTGTTACCATATCGGAAGAGAATATAGTGCTAGGACAGGAATCACGCCATGTTGACATGCAACGACGATTCTACGATGAGTTATCTAAATTAAGAGCCAATGCTGCTAAAAACAGCGTTTTTTTAAACAGAAACTGTTACCAACAGTTGGTGGATGATGTGAAAATGGCTAAGACCACCATTAAGCAAGAACCATGGGAGTATTGGCTGGTGAAACACTATGATGTCATGATGGGTAGAAAATAAGAGTAAAATGGTCTACCCTTTTAAAGTGAGTGCCATTCTGTTTTACGTCGCGGACTCCGAGATATGTGACGATGTTTTACAAGATGGGGAATCAGAGGAAGACCTCGAAAAAATAATACAGAGCGTACATCATGTGCTTTATTTTGTATTACATCCACTTTAAAATACGTAATTATCAATAATCTTTTGTTGTGTCCTTTTTACACTTTGCCTAATCGAAATCCGACATTCTATAGAATGCCTAGTCAAGTATGCAAAAGCTTTACAAATTATATACTTTGCCTGAAACCATCACGCATTCTATACATTGCCTAGGCATTCTATAGAATGCCTGATTTCACACTTTGCCTGTAACATATATATGTATATATATATATATATATATATATATATATATATATATATATATATATATATATATATAATTCACTTAAACTGGAATGTGCAAACGAACATGACAAATGACCCTCACGGGGTCGACCACCAAACAATCAGTTTATGGTTGGCAAGCAAAGGTGGTGGAGAAGGGGGGGGGGTCATCGAGACATACAAAGCATATTGAATTTAATTTCGTTGTTCATACACATAACAACACATATTTCGTAGTGTAGTTGTTATTACATTCGCCTAACACGCGGAAGGTCGTAGGTTCAAGCCCCAGCTAAGACATTACTTTTTACAATTGTTATAAATGTTTGTGTTTGTGCCCGTTCTTTTCCCCCTTTCTTTTCGAACATGACTTTACAACACGACAGTAAACTGTGTTTCTTGACATTGGGATAACTTCCGCGACGTGCTCTCCGGTGTGCTCAGTGTCGGAAAAGTAGTCATATACTCTCATCAACAATACTTTCATAAAATGAATACTTTAGGAGTGTTTGGTGGCGATGCAGAAATTATCTAGATATCCCAAGTACTTCCACACCCACTTTCTTTGCACTATCTATGAACAAGTCTAGTATATATATATATATATATATATATATATATATATATATATATATATATATATATATATATATATATATATATATTATCCGACAAATCGAGAAAGAGAAATTTTTAAACACTTCAAAAGAAAGAAAATTCAGAACTGGTCACATTTTTATATTTTAAAGAAATATAATCAATTATAAGTGGTTATGTTTAAAAAGCTGACTATATCAAGAACGTTATACTAGAGTGTTGAGTATCTTAAAGATACTGGAATTTGTTTAAAATACGTTTTAGTGCTTCACACTTATGTTTTATTCTTTTAAATTTCAACTTCCCTGGTAGGCATGAAAAAGTATAGTTTTTATTTTTTTGGCTTTTAAATAAAGCGTATAGTATATATATATATATATATATTGTCTTTAAACTGGATATAAATAAATAGTACACTTGTCTTAGTCATATATGAAACATTAATGTTAAGAGCCATGTTATCAATGGTAATTTTTTTTAAAATGCCTATTTCGAAAGAAATGTTCTTACATTTTTTTGTATTAGTTTGGTCTATCTACTTTTCTTAGATGCTTATACAATAAGTAAACAATGAACGCGTTTTAAAAGCAATGAAAGTATTTTATATGTATTTCTTAAATACTTGGAATAATATAACAAAATGACTTTACATTTTTATTAATAATTAATAAATTATTGCAGAAGACATTATTTACAAAATCATCTTTCAAATAGTGCAAGCAAAATTTATAATCTAAGCAAAATCCTCCATCAATTTCTTAAAGTATATTTTTAGCCCCAAATACTATTAATAAATTAATTTTAGCATATCTTCCTAATAATTACACTATCTGCATCAAATTAACTTCTCAAAACAACATTTTAAAACGCATTAACACTTAGATCAAGCAATGTGAACACCTACATTTTTTAATCATTTATTATAATACCTATACCGTATAATGTGAATTCCTTAAAAAAAAGTAGAATATTAAAAATACATACATCTTTTTCTACTTTTTAGAGGAAAATATTTATTCCATACTCACAAAAGACAGTGACATCAACAGTATCAACGACAGTATCTTGCACAATATACCACTCGGTTTCGGCTTCTCGTGAAGTGTTCAAAATGTTTACTTGAATTGTATTTTCATTTGTGTTTGAGTCAAAATAATATGTTGTTTTTAATTCATCAGGTGCTAAATCCCTGCATGTGTTAGAGTTGGATTTCGAACACAATGAAAATGCAGCATGATTTTTGTTTTCAACACTAATTCTTAAATCTTTGTATTTTTCTTGAGACTTCCATTTGAAAAATAAACTGTAATTTTTCCCTTCTTCAGCATGTTGGTACTTTAAAATAGTCATCG
>CALYLW010001002.1:27500-95000 GCA_944989445.1 Ampullaceana balthica | reverse complement strand
TATCTATCTGTCTGTCTATCTATCTGTCTGTCCATCTGTCCGTCTTTCCATCTGTCCATCTTTCCGTCTATCCATCTATCCATCTATCCTCTCTATCCATCTATCCATCTACCCATCTATCCATCTATCCACCTATCCACCTATCCATCTATCCGTCTATCCGTCTATCCGTCTATCAGTCTATCCGTCTTTCCGTCTATCCGTCTATCCGTCTGTCCATCTGTCTGTCTGTCTGTCTGTCTGTCTGTCTATCTATCAATCTATCAATCTATCTTTTTATGTTTATATCTGTTTATTTATCTAGATGTTTCACATTCTATCTGTATATCTGTGTGATAGTTGGCCTGTTTTTAAGTTCTTATCATCTTTTCTGAATACATAATTTTGTATTTTTTAAAATGTGTGTTGTCCCATTAAAAGTGATACATTTATAAATGTTCTAATATAATAAAGATATATATAAGTTTTACTTACTCATAATTTATGATCCTTTCAAGGATGTAACGTTTTATTTAAAATATACAAATCATCCATTCACTGAATTTAGTCTTGTGCTCTATCCATTTTAAGGATTTATTTCCTTACGATTAATGAGGAAGTATATTTATTCGAATACACACTCTGTTAACGATAGGCATTTTAAGGAAACAAAGGCGTAGACTACAAAATCATTTTTCTTACACACACACACACTTACACACACAACACATACACACAAACACACACACAAACACAATCGTACACACAAAAACATACCTTCCCTCAAAACACACATATATATATATAACGTCTTGACCAGCCTTATAGTTAGACGGCTTACATTTTTTTGTTACAAGTAGAGCAAGCTTGAAATTTTCTTTAAGTATCATTTAGAGATATAAAAAAAGCTATATTATCTCATAACTAATTCTAAAACTTTCGGTGTAATAAAAAGACTGAGACTTTAGAAAAATTTTCTTTGGCATGCCTGAGAATTTTAGGCAAATTTGAACTTGACTTAATTTACAGTTTTTATTTTTGGTGTCTAATAAAATAAATAAATGACGGCTGGATAGCAAAGTCAGTAGTGCGCTCGGCTACTGAGGTGCGTAGGATCTAGCACAGTGTTTCTCATCCTCTGGTGGTCGGCAAACAAAGCATGACATTTTTATTTTTAAAATTAAGAACATGAAAATGTATAAATCTTGTCAGATTTGGAATCTATTGATTAATTTTAATCACTCAATGGCGAGAGCATAGCACCGAAAACAATATGTTTGAGTCTATGTTTACTTTTAGCTATACCGGAAATCAAACAGCGTCACACTAGATTCTAGAAGACTATAGTAATAGTTGTTATATTAATATTCAAAAATAATTATTAGAAAACGATTAGTAAATTAGCCTTTCAATAATATTGCAATTATTAAAGTAATAAATTTATTAAATTGACTAAACTCATAGATAACTATCTTTTAAAGAAAACAATCGAACACAAGGAGTAGGACAACAATGATTATTCCTCATACTCATCCTCACAAACTATGTGTGAATAAAATGCAGTTCCAGATAGAAAAAAAAAGAATTTGCCACAAGACAGTATGATTCAGAGTATGTGTGCTTGGGGTTTATATGCATCCTGGTATTTTATCAACGCAGAGCACAATATGTAAAATGCTCTCAAATTCTTGCTAATGAAATGATGAAACATTCAACAATCCGAAGACATCTCAAAATGTCTGCTCGGAAAAACCATTTCAATACTCTCTGCGCTAAAACATTCACTTGATAGTCAGAACCCTACACACGACAAGCAACCAAAGTCAATGAATGGGCTTTAAGAGCATCATTTTGTTGGCTATACGAGTTGCACAGGCCGAAAAGCCTGGCTATTAAGAGGGAAAGTGTTTAACAGACTGTTTGAATTACGTGATGCCGTGAAACGTTACTTGGAGAAAAAAATCAATGTTTGTTGATCATTTAAATGAAAGCTTATAGGTTGCTCTTCTGGCTTACTTGGCTGACATTTTTGAAGAAATTAATTAAATAATTAATCTATGTAAGGAAAGCAGACACATTTCATTACATCCATTGACAAAAATCTGCTTTTACGAAAAAGCTTGATTTTTGTAAAACAAGATTATTTCCGGGTAACTTTCACATGTTTGATCAAAAACAAAGTCTCAGAGAAACAAGAAAATGCTGAAATCAATAAACAACTGTTGATAAATTCTATTTCTTACCATATTCAATAATTGCAGGATCAATTTAACTTCTACTTTGGTGATTTGAACGTCCAGAGTTTTTCGTGTGTTTCCAGTCCGTTCCTTGCACACACAGACTCATTAGATTTACTACCACCGAAATTAAACTAATTCATAGAACTGACCAGCGATACTACGTTGAATTTGTCACATCAGAAATTGAGCTTGTGAACTCTTGTAGTACTCAGAATTGTCTAAGAAAGCTTTAGAATCCTTTTGCCCTTTGCAACATCATATTTTTGTAAATGTGGATTTTCTAGATTGGCTACAATAAAGACAAAACATCGTTCCCGACTTGAAGTTAAAGATGAACTACGATGGAGTCTTTCAGGTATTGCACGTCGTTTGGAAGTGCTGAGCTCAAATGTGCAAACTCAAGCCTCGTACTAAATGCAGGCTTACAAATACCAACTACAGTTTATGACTTAAAGTTTTTATAGTAAGCAATACGAATGAATAATGCCATAAGTATAAGACTAGAATAAGTGCATTTGTTAATTCAAAAACGAAGCTATTACAATGTTTCCATTCAATATATTTTGGAAGCTTGAAAAACGTATCATATTATTATTGTATCAATAAATAACATAAATTGTATATTCGTAGCTAGTTATATACAGAGTATAATTATATCTAAATTTCCAGCACGACGGTAGCACAGTTTTCAGTAGTGGTCCGTGGCTAAGAAAAAAATTCTTCAACCTCAAAAGGTTGAAAACAACTGATCTAGCACACGCTAAGCCACATTTTAAAGATTGATATATATGACTGTGGCTAATAATTCCAACGCTGACTTTGAGAGGAGATGAGCGCCGCCATGTCTACAAAACAATAGAAGCCCATACGACCACGCGGACATGGGACAAAAAATTAAATGTATATTTATATCTACATAAATATTCATATGTATGTATATATATATCACATAATATACAATAAATGATATTGTGAGACACATATCTATCTATCTATATATATCACAATGAAAGTATGTATTTATGTATGTATGTCTGTATGTATGTATGTATGTACTTTATAGCTGACTAAACCATTCGTCCGATCGTAAGAAACTTTTGGAGACTTTTGAGTACGCTCCTGGGATGGTCACTGGCTACTTTTTCTTTCAAAATTTAACACTCATGGGGCACCGGGTGCCCATAATATGATTTTTTTCATATATGATCTATATAAAATTAGTTTAAGCGTTAGCTATTAGGTAAATTAATGGATCTTAAGCAAACTTTGTGTATAACAACTTGGTAACCAATATTGAAATACTATAGGGCACTAATTTCCTAATGTCATTTACTTCAGGACTGGGGGCCCAAAATGTCTTTTTTAATAAACTTTACGATTTTATTCCCCATTCAATTATTAAAGATCTTGAGAAATAAAGATAAATATATCCAACATGAAATTAATTGAAATAAACAGGTGTTTTGAACTTGACATCTTGCACTAAATGAGCCCTGGGGCTCTTAATGTTGTTTTTTTTAATACTCTAAGATATTATTTCCCACTCAGTTTGTAACGATCTTGAGAAATATATCCATGATAAAACTGAATTTAAATGAACAAGTTTTCAAAATGTAAATCTTGAATTGAATGGGCCTAGGGGCAACTTAATGTATTTTTCCTTTTATATATATATATATATATATATATATATATATATATATTAGTTTAAGTGTTAGAAAATGAGAAAATGACTGGATTTTGACCAAACTCGGTATATAAAAACTTAAGAGCCTATATTAAATTACTATAGGGCACTTAACACCTATTGTCAATTTCCTTGGGGCTAGGGGCCCTAAACATGCTTTTATTAAAATTTTTATATTGTATTCCCCATTCAATTTTACACGATATTGAGAAATATAGATAAATATATTTGTATATTTGTTATGAAATTGATTGAAATGAACATATTTTCGAACTTCATATGTTAAACTGATGGGCCCGGTGACCCTTGATGTAATTTCTTTTTTATATATATGTATTCCTTTTTACTGAGATTGTTGCAACGCACGACAAGTCTGCTAGTGTCTTATAAAAGACAAAGTTTGTTTGTGGCTTTGTGTCGCTTACGTTTTTGCACAGATTGATAAATCTCGATCTCCATCCAGACTGAAACATAGATGGGTTATAACTTTACATTAGTAAAGTTACGGCTGGTAGCCCATAGTTCTATATATTTTTTTTCAAATGTAGCCCACATTAGGAAAAAAAAATATTTTAAAATCTGGCGACCAGTTGGATAGACGGATCTACATAAGTTTTAAAGAAGTTATTTTAAACATTTTCTACTGCGTAAATGGATGGCTGTATTTTAAACTTGGTGTAACATAATTTGGTGGCCCTTTTAAAAATACTGTCGGGCATTTTGAACTCATGTTTTCCATTCCATCGGGGACGCAAGTGACAAGACTTTATTCTCCATTCGATCTTACAAATATCCTGATCTTGACAAATATGAACAGTACAGACATTATGATTTAGATGAAAATATACAGGGTTTTGAACTTGATATCTTTAAACGCCTTGCCTTGAGAACCTTTATGGTCTTTTTGCTTATTTAAGTTTTATAAATATTATTTTAAACATTGGCTTTCGGCTGGATCGATTCATTGTTACATTAATTATATGTATACTTAAATGGCACATATTCGTATACTATGTGGGACAAATCTCCTAAATCCATTCTTTTTCTTTTTGGCTGGGGGCCCCCTTATATTTTCCTTATATAAACGTTATAAAAATTACATACAGATTGCTTTAAACAAAAATATTGGGTCTTATTTGAATTGAACTTAAGTCAAATTTCATAGTTTAGCTTTTCTGATGTTTACCGATTTATAAATAAATATTTTTAAAAAAATCATATTGTTGACTTTATTGTTGGATGTTCTGGAAATTCTTTACATTAATTTTCTGCTAAAACTCAGTTATATTTATCCGATTTTAACAGGTCAAATTTACAATGTTTTAACATATTATTTATCACACTATGAATTTAATAGTAGTTATATTATTAACTGTGCTTAGAGATTATCTTAAATAACGGTTAATTCATGAGTTCCACAGAGAAAGGTGATTGGTCACTTAGGCTTTTTATTTTTTGTAAAAGATTTACACAACAACATCTCAACAGGAACAAAGGTTAGGTTATTTGCTGATAATTGTATAATCTATAGAACAATTAAATCAGAACAAGATAGCAAAATCTTAGAAATAGACTTAGTGGAATTGATAAAATGGGAAACTAACTGGAGTATGTCTTTCCACCCAGAAAAGTGTCAATGATTAAGAGTATCATAGGAGAAGAAAAAAATAAACTCAAAATTTTTCATTCATGAAAAAGAATTAACCCAAACTAAAGATGCAAAATATTTAGGAGTCATAATAAATGAGAAATTATCATGGAATCCCCATGTAAATGAAGTTATTAAAAATATTTTTAAAATCTTAGTGTTTATAAAAAGAAACTTTTACTAATGTAATAAAAATATAAAACTAAAATGCTACCTCACTTTGGTGAGACCTGTAGAATATTATGCATCTTCTGTATGGGACCAATCCACCAAAGAAAACATTGATAAAAAAAGAGCTGCCAGATTACGGTAATTACTGGAGAATATTCAAAACTGACAAGAATAATAACATTAGATAAATCATAAAACCTTGCAACCCTAGAGGATAGAAGAGCGAAGAATAAAGTAGCAACTATACATAAAGCAATAATTATCATTTAGAAATACAACACAGAGATAACTTAATACAACCCTCAAATATACATAAGGATAAAAACACGTTTCTTATTCCGTATGCAAGAACAAACACATATAAATTCTCGTTCTTCCTTTTTGGATTTCGGGCGTGGCATGGGTTGCAGTGGCGTAGCTAGAGTCATGTGCGCCCGGGGACATGACACAAAATCGGCGCCCCTTGTCGGACCCTAAGAAAAATTTGAAATTTTACGGTTTATGTGGTTCATTTTCGAAGCTTCAGGTATTTTAATGAAATAGAATACAGACTCTATATGATTGTAAACAATTTATTTGAAAAAAAATACTCTACTAATTGTACAATTAGACATAGTCTACAAAAAATTATTCTCCTTGATTTGAATGTTGCAAACTCGTCAATCACGTTGTCAAAATTAATATTCTCAAGTGTTTCTCTTTCGGTGCTAAAGAGTGCAAGATCACTCAGACGATCTTGTCCCATTGAAGAACGTAAATAAGACAAAATAAGCTTCAGTTTGCTGAAGGACCGCTCAAAGCTTTCAGTTGAAACAGCAATTGTTATAAGTATTTGAAGTGAAATGCACAGATTCGGAAATACGTCATCTCCATATGAAACAATAAAACCAAGAAGATCCAAAGTAGTTTCTGATAGAACTTCAGTCCGGGTACTGAGTAGCATTTTTCAGTCTCTGATTTCTGTGCACAATTCGTGACCATTGACGTCAGTGTCGTAGAAATAGCAAAATCTAAGCAATTTTAACGAAGTGTATCGACTTTTGTCTCAGCAAGAAGAGTTTTGACGTCTAGTAAAAATCCAAATTTGTTGTTTAGATATTTTAGACGTAAAAAACCGTATTGATATCTGAAGTTGGAGTCTATCAATTACGCTGCTCATATTACGTGCAATCTCTTCTTCTGCAGAAAGTCCTGCATCTCTTGTTAATTCTCCAGGCATCCTCCGATGTCGTCTAATCCTTCTGTCAACCTCGATTCTGCAAATCGGCATCTTCCTTTCCATTGTCTACCGCAACCTGGCTCAAATTATCACGAATGTTGACAATTTCTTGCTCAAGCGATTCAAGATTAGATGCTGCTTCCTTGAAATTCACAGTAGGATTCTGTAACCGTTTCTGGAGACGATCAATGTTCCCAACTATGATGTTCCAGAAATTAAAAAAAACTAGGAATTTAAAGTTTAATATACCTGCCAGCAAAGTTTCTGCATCACTTCTGATGTCAGGCGTCATATTTGTATGTTCTGATAATTTTTCCAACAACCCTACCAGTTCATCTAGTCCTTTATAAATTGCTTTAACAGCTTCTGATCGTGCACTCCAGCGTGTTTCAGACTCCCTTTTCATTGTGATTGGCAGAACTCTTTTTAATTTTTTTCCCAACGAGTTATTGAACGAGAGAAACAAAAATTTATACTTTCAACTGTTCCAAAAACGAAATAACAACTGGATCATGTTTAGCTGAGTGTACTCCTGCTAAGTTTAAGCTGTGATTGTCAAAGTTGAAGAACAATGCTTTGTGATTTCTTGCACGTATTCGCTTTTGAAGGCCGGATATATGCCCTGTCATTACAGCAGCATTGTCATAACATTGTGACCGATAGTCGGCTGGAGGTATGTTATTAGATTCCAGTTTATCTACGATAAATCTTTCAAGGCTTGCTGCGTCTTTGGAATGTATCTGTATAAAATCTAAAAATTATTATTTGATGTTGTTTTTTTTTAGTTTAAAAATCCACATCCACAAATATGATGACTTTAGAAAGTTGCTACCGGTGTCCTAGATCGGGTGTTTAGTTAAGTAAGATACTTTAGTATTTGTTTTTTTGTGATTTCACTAAACAGCTGATTCCTTACAGTCGATGAAAGTAGGTGGATAAATTCATTCTGGATTTCCGGTGATAAATAAGATACTGAACCTTGATTTTCTCGGGCATGCTGTAAGTGTTTTTCTAACAGTAGATCACACTGATCAAGTTTGATCACAGAGAGAAAGGAAAGAGAGGCGATGTCTGATGTTTCATATAAAAGGAATCCAACTTGCTTTGACACACCGACACAATCCCTTGAGAGGAGAGACCTTCCCTCCCTCCCCCACTTTACTCCCTCCACTGTGGGATGGGGGACGTAAGATTTTTCTTTTTAAAAAGAGTCACAGCATGCAGCAAAGGGACGCGAATTAACCATTCTGTAAGCCAGTGGTTCTCAACCTTTTGAGATTCAAGGACCACTTGAAAAATGTGTGTCTTAGCTACGGACCACTACTAAAAATTGTGCTACTGCCGAGCTGGAAAGTTAAATATAATTATAATGTGAAAATCTTATCTGTTCCCCACGCTCCTTCTATACAGAATATTATTGCTAGCTATAAGTAGTATACATGTTAGTTAGTAAAACTATACTAATATGCTACGTTTTGCGTGCTCCAAAAACAATATTGTAATGGCTTTCTTTTGTAAAGAACAAATGTCATTTATATTAGTCTCATAGCCTTCTTATTTAATTCTACTTGCTAACTATACAAAAAAACTATAAGTCACAAACAGTAGTTTGTATTAAAAAGACTGCTATATTATTTTATTTAGTGCAAACGATGTTTTGTTTTTATTGTAAGCAATGGAGAAAATCCACTTTCACAAAGTTGCAAAGGGTAAAAGTATTTTAAAAGCTATCTAAGTCAATTCGGAGTACCCCACAAAATTTGATTAAGCCCACTTTCTGATGCAATATATTCAAAGTGGTATCGCTAGTGAGTTCAATGAATTGGTTTAATTACGATAGTGTTAATTTTATTTGATGAGGCAATGTGTGCGAGATTTGGACTGGAAACCCACGAAAAACCACTGAACGTTAAAAATCACCGAAGTAGAATTAAAATTTGCCCTGCATTGATTGAATAAAACCAGAAATCAAATTTATCAACAGTTGTTTATTTATTTCAACGTTTTCTGGTTTCTCGGTGATTTCGTATAATTGATCAAACATGTCAAAGTTACCTTGAAATAATCCTCTTTTCAAAAGATCAAGCTTTTTCGTAAAAGCGGACACTTTGTCACTGAGAGTAATATATTGTGTCTGCTTTCCTTGCCGAGTTGAATTAAGTTTATTGAGTTCTTCAAAAGTTTCAGCCAAATAAGCCATAACAACAACCCATAAGCTATGGTTCAAATGATCAACAAGCTTTGAGTTTTTTCTACAAGAAACTCTCTTACGTCATCACGTAATTGAAACAGTCTTATAACCAGCGAAATTCAGTACACATCAGTAACTGTTAATGATCAAGATTCATATTCGAACATAAAAAATCAAAGAAACGAGAATTTAAAAGACAAGCCTTGATAGAATTTAAAAGCTATTTAGGCCAGATCAAAAATATCTTTTAAGTCTGCGTTAATTCTTTTACTTGTATGTCTTTCTCGATGAATCATACAGTGCGTAAATTTAATGCTTTGCTCGCGGACCACCAGACACATTTTCGCGGACCACTAGTGCCCGCAGACCACAGGTTGAAAACTACTCTTTAAGCCACTCCTTTTTCTTGTCTCGGTCATTTTGCTTGCTTTTAGTGTCGTCCCTGTTCTATTAATAGAATCACCTTTGTCTCTTACTGCTCCCTTACTCTCACTCCCAGCAACTCACATTTTTTTATTTAAATCGCCATCAGCAATCCTACATTGTGGATGTGCCATTTATTTATGAGTAGAATGACGCCCCTTAACGCTCAATGAGGGCGCAAAAATCATGCTTGTCAACTGATTTGTAATGAATATATTTTCGGTGCTCCAAAATTCAATCTTGCAAACGTATTTGGGATACATTAGTTTACATCAAAATAAAATTAAATAATGACTTTTAAGACTCATTTTGGCGCCCCCTAACGTGGCGCCCGGGGACATATGTCCCCCCCTGCACCCCCCTCGCTACGCCCCTGATGGGTTGCCTGAAGAAGCCAGGAAAACCAACTTCATCAACATCTAAAACTCTAATAAGAATGCAGTACTAGACACAAACCAATAAGCGTAGGACGCAATAAACTTAGTATAAAAGGAGCATCTGTAACATATACGATAACATAAAATAGAACAAATAAACAATTCTAACGAAAATTATACATCACTTATAGTATTATTATGGTAATACCGATCACTTTAAATTTAACAAAGCCTTAAACCTAGGCTATCTGCGATTACGAGAATTTTATCTTAGTGATAACCTCAATATTTAAGGCCAATAAACTCAACAAATACACATTCTAGAACTTTGAGTTATATTTCAATAATAATAAAACAACACAACACAAAACATATTGAATATACTTCTATCTTATAGCCGGTTCACACGTACACATTTTGATTTTTGAAAAACGATCGAATCTTGCGTCACGCACTATTTTATTTAGCGAACTCAGAATTTTTATTTGGAGTCTGACCCACTCATGTGACTACCATTACATTTTACAGTAAATTTTAATTTCTTTTTAATGGCTGCCACAGCAATAGAGACATTTTGCAGCTTGTATCTAACGTAAATTCTATTATACACTTTTGAGATTGATGATTGATAAATATGGTACCGGACAGTGGGAACATAATCAAAGAAAAATAAATCGACATCGATGAGGTTTCAAAAACGTATAATACTCAACTAAGTGAAAAATCCATGTAAGAATGAATACAATTTTTAATCAGTTTTAAATTAAATTTGAGAATAATATTAATAAAAATGATAATAATAATAATTAATAATATTTTGATAATTTGCATAACGCATTACACCAGCAAGCAGATAGGCGCATAGCTATTCACATAAAATATATCAAGTAAATTTCCTTTTTCATGCTTGCCTTTTTGCGTGTGAAGCAGCTTTTCCAATGTTTACGAAGGGACTGTGCGGCTAGTAAAATGTGCAGCCACCTTTACTTTACCCAAAATAGTGTCAGGTACCCATTCAAGGACGCCCTTTAGCCACATAAATTCTAACGCATTACTCTCGGTACGCGAGCTGAGTGCGCTGCCGCTGGATCACTTTAAAATAGTAACACAAATAATGCATTCAATGTAAAATATTCATATCCTAACAACAACACATAATGACATGATTTGGCAAAAAAAGCTACGCTGATCAGTTAACAAACTATTTGTTGTTTATATGATTTTCAATGAAAATTTTGAATTGATATTTTTTTAGTGCTGTCTTGAAGGCCTTAGCAGTAGTTGATAATGGTGAAATGTGATTTCTCAGAACGTTTAAAAACAATAGTATATCATTTTTTTCCAAAGCCGAACGTGTGTTTTATAGCTACTGATTTAAGAGTATTTCTAAAATTATGGATACTATTGATTATATTTAATCTTAAACAATTAAGACAGAAAACATAATATTACACTGATAACACCTCCGTCCTACTCCTGGAAGTCTATGAATTCTACTGTCAAAAGTCGTGATCGGAGATACGTTTTAATACTGCAAGCTTGGACATTTTTAAAATAATTTAAACTTTGGGGGCGCTTAACGAAATAAGATTGATGCAAATATTCTTTCTCGAAATATTACTAGCACTAGACATTGTCGATAAGTGTGAAATACGTGCTAATGCTTATTCTCTCTATTTTGTAAAAAATACAAGTGTAATTTTATGACATAAATTACCAACGAGGCCTACAGAAAAGCTCCAGTCGAGTAAGAAAAAAAACATATTGTATGAATCAAAGTATGTGCTGCTTTAGTTTGGTCTTTACTTTTGCGAACATTTCTGTCTCAATCAAATACATGCCTTTACCAACGTTTTGTTTCATACGTTCTTCTGTTGACTCACAAGTTGAAAATGTAATTAAATACTTTTAAATTGCATTGACACCTACTCACTACTTAAGCGCCATTCGCTTTATATAAAGACTGGAAAAATACACATCAATCTTGCTAGTTAATGTTTGCTGCGACTAAACACTGTAGATAAATATTGTTTTATTTATTTTACTTCTATTTGTTTTTGTTTCCACGTTTGTTGTTTTTTGGCGTCTTTTCCAGCAAATCATATTTTTTGACACGCTTTTATTTAACTCACACTGTTTGTATGTTGTATCCTTCAAATCTTGTAACGTAAAATTAAACCACTTATGATGGTCATAGAAATCTAAAATTTTTACCACTGATAGATCTTGGATGACAATGCATTGTATCAAAATTACAGATCGATCAAATGTACCGTAATTAAAATAATGCATTTTTAAAATGTAGTTTATCGCTATATAGCATGTGTACAATTTGAAATCTTGTAACGTAAAATTTAACTATTTTTGATGTTCCTAGAGATCTCAAAATTTTACCACAGATAGATCTAAGATGACAATGGATTGTGACAAAATTTCAAATCGATGGAATGTACCTTTATTAAATTAATGCATTTTTAAAATTTAGTTCATATCTATATAGCATGTGTAAATTTCAAATTGTCCAACTTAAAATTAAACTACTTTAATAAAGTTTTAACTAATTAAAATTGAATTGATAAGGTCTAAAAATTGATTTAAAAAAAATTAGACTAAAAAGTAGAAAATAAAATACTTTAAACAAATCTTTTTTTTTAAAAAGGACACTCTTTTATTTACATATAGAAAGTGCACTAAAAAGAAGAAAATAAAAATTTTCTATGATTACAGGTGAAATCAACTGCACATAAAATAGTGGGGCGCTCATCACATCACGAATCTACGATGCGCTACGATGGTTAATTGATAACAATAAACTCTACAGTGACATAGATATCGATCATAATTCACAAATAAATCATATTGATTTAGTTCGTGTGCAACAAATAGAACCAGAAGCAAATGAAGATCAATACGTTAGTGCATCTAAAGAGATTGAAGATGCTTCAAGATGCTACTATCATATTAATTAGAAATAATTATCTATGTGCAGAAGAATAGTAGCATAGAGAAATGAGTTGTGATGGGCGCCCCACGCTTTTATGTGCAGTGGATTTTACCTTTAATCATAGAAAATTTTTATTTTCTTATTTTTAGTTAAGCCAGCAGTCCTCGACAACTATGCCCTTTATGAGCGAATTAAGTCTTAGAAACAAGCTTTGTTACCAATGCAACAAAACATAATAAGAAAGAATGCTTAAAATAGTGTTGCTAGATATGAACATGTTAATTTTATCTATAAGGAAAATAAATCATTTAAAATAATATTTTTTATAGTATACTGTTATCTAATTTTTTTGCAGGTTCTAAATTTTCCAGAATGTGTGCTATGATTTGTATTTAAATAGTGTTTTTTTACTTTTCACCCTTTTTCAAACTAAAATCAAAGTGTATGCAAATATTAATTATTAATTTAAAAGACATGGTTAGTGTCATACAACTGTTTGCAATAGCATACTACAAAAGATGTTATTTATCAAAGTTAATTAAGCATATAAATATATTTAAAGTTTAAAACAAAACAGTGCGACTTATGTTGACCTAATATCAGGAATTATATTTTCTTTTAACATTTTTAAAAAAAAATATGTTATTCTATTAAAATTATACATGCACGGCCATGAAAATAAGAAAATTATTTAATCTTGTCAAAAAATAAAATAACATTTTAAAAAAAGAACTCAAATGAGGGCATCATTTTACTTGATACAGTTACCGGTACCCAAAACACTAAAGATTCAATACAAGAAAAAATGTACACAGCTAATCAAAATTATGTGTAGGGGATGGCTGAATAGGATTTTTTTACTATTTGCCGGATCCGGATAGTTTTTGCCCTAATATTAGGTGGATCCGGATCTCTCTACATTTAAGTGTAAGAGCTAAGGGGGTGTACTTTACTACTTTTTATTTAGTATTTAATACAATTTATTAAAATATTTATTATTCATCATATCTGGTAACTACAATGACAGTCTGTGACACTGTTTACGTCATTGATGAACATTTTACAATGAATTGACTGAAAGAACTTGAACGAAGTTCATCGATCTGTGTAGTGTGTACCAAGTGAAAAGTGTTGTACTGAATGTATAGTGTGGTATACAAGCATTCGTGTTCTAGAGTCATAATAAAAACTGTCTTTTATTCAGACGATTTAATTTTAATATGATGTTAGTTAACTCAGTTTATTTTATGTGGAAAAGTAATATCTATACTTGTCAATTTTTAACTTAATATTTTTTCTCGTACTTAAATTGATTGTTTCACTCTATTTTGCATGGATTTGAATTATTTCTTGGTCAACGCTTGTTAATTTGTTTATTTTGTTATATATTAATAATTTAATGTATAACTCAATTTGTTACCTAACTTACAAAATAAGTTAAGTAACATATTGAGTTTTAAGCTTTTTAAGAATAGTGAAAACAATTATTTACGATTAATGCAAATAAAATCATTGTTATTTTACAATTTTTTAAGGGGTAAGTGACTTTCTCAAATTTAAGAACATTAGGTTTCTTGAAAAATAGTGTATAACTTGTCTTGTGTCATTTTCAGTCTTAATCACAACTGCTTAATTACAACTATTCTGAGTTCAAGCTAACCTCTTTATAATCTATAAATATATTTATGACTGGAAATGGTAAAAATCGTTCTGCTTAGATAAACAATAAAATTGAGTTATATAAATAGAAAAAAACCTCATATAATACCGGAATGGAGTGAAGTTTCCTAAATATTAAAAAATAAAATTACGTAGCTTTTCTTATTTTTTGTAGGTTTCTTTTTACAGCACAAAATGATGCTAATGCTTCTCCAAGTTAACTGACTGACACAAATTCCTATGTAATTGAAAGGCCGTAAACAATTCTATGAAAAGGAAATGATAAAAACAACCACAACCTGGAACAGACTCACCATTTATGACACATAGAAATACATTTAACCTCCACCCCACGAAACTAATAAATAGTTTAAAATGATTAGAGGTACCTTAAACTTCCATTTATTGAAAAATAGAAACAACATAATAATTATAATACAAATAATACAAGAGATTTATGCGATTAAATGCATTATATACACAATTTTAATTTTAATATTCACAATAGTTTAAAAATTACAAGACTGAATACAATATGACACGTTAGAAAAGCAAAATTGTTATTTTTCAGTTCTTAAGTCAAATCAAAATTGATATCCGTATCTTATCCGGATCTGACATAAGTATTTTGAAAATCCGGATAGTGGCTGAAATCCCGATATCTGACCTAATCACGTGGTGCATATTTTTCATTTTTTAGATCTAATATGCTTTAAAAATTCAAAAGTTAGACGATTCCTCAGATGTGGTCCGTACCCTTTCTTTGTACTGTTCCACCAATTGAAGTTTTAACTGTAAAAGATTTTGTTAAAATATTAAAACATAATTGGCTAAGCATTAAGTTTGTGTTTTGCTCTTACTCTGAACTTTTACTTTTATTTTCAAATAAATATTTATTTTAAATATGTGTATGTGTTTGATAAATAATGACTTATATTTTATAAACAAATAATGCGAAAGCCTTTGATTTCGTCAGTCGCAACTGGCTATTCCAAATCCTGGTTAAAATTGGCTGTCCCCCACACCTACTCGCCATCATCAGACAGTTCCATGAAAATATGCAGGGCACAGTGCAGTTCGTTGGAGCTACGTCAAAAGCCTTTCCAGTCAGCAGCGGAGTTAAACAAGATTGTGTACTTGCACCAACACTGTTCGCAATGTCTTCTCTGTACTGGTTCGATACGCATTCAAGGATAGCAGTGATGGAATCTGGTTACACACCAGAGCTGATAGAGGTCTTTTCAACACTGCCCGCCTCCAAGCCAAGACCAAAACGACAGATAACATAATTCGTCAGCTACTCTTTGCGGATGATGCGACATTAACAGCACACACAGAAACTGGTCTGTAACAACTCGTGTCAAGCTTCTCCAATGCCTGCAAATAATTTGGTCTGCAAATCAGCTTGAAAAAGACAAACATCATGGCCCAAGACACAATCTGCACCTACCATCAATATCGACAATGAAAAGTTGGAGGTTGTAGACAGCTTCACCTGCTTGGGTTCCAAGGTCTCCAATACATTGTCCATTGAAGATGAAATAAACAGTAGAATTGGCAAGGCAGCTGCCACAATGGCTAATTAAGCAAACGGGTCTGGAAAAACACCAAGTTAACAGAAAAAACTAAACTGTGTGTCTTAAGTGCCTGCGTCATTAGTAGACTGCTATACGGGAGTGAGAAATGGACCACTTATACATCCCAAGAGTGCAAGCTTAATAGCTTCCACTTGAAATGCCCGAGACGCATCCTAGGCATTAAATGGCAAGACAAAGTGCCTAATAATGAGGTCCTAATGCGTGCCAATACCCAAAGCATGTTCTCAATCCATAGTGAAATACGCCTGAGATGGCTAAGACATGTTACAAGAATGAACCCTGGCCGCATACCCAAGGACCTCATATATGGAAAACTGGCATCGGGAAAGTGGAAGACAGGTCGCCCACTTCTGCGATTTAAAGATGTAAAGGAACATGAAAGCAGCCAGAATAAGCACAAGCGACTGGGTGTGTAAGACAGAAGACTGATCTACGTGGCGCACAGTTGTTAAAGAGGGCGTCATAGTAGCCGAGGAGCGACGGATGGAGGAGGCTACAGACAGAAGAGCTAGTAGAAAGGCCAAAAAATGTGGAAGCACAGAAATTGTGTGTAAAAGATGTGGTAAAGACTGTCACTCAAGGATAGGACTGCACAGCCACTTGAGGAAATGCAACCCAACTCAACAGTGATGCACCATCGTCTCGCGAGACGGAAGGATACCGATTATATTAATTAAATACTGATTCGCATACGTTATTTTTTTTAAAGGTGAAATTCACCATGGATGTTGGAATTCAGAATACAAAATGCTAATGTCTTGGCTAAAAATAAAATCAATCTTTTATAGATGTGTTGCTTACCTGACTTATTTTTAAGAAATTCCCATCGTTATCTTTACATCGAAACTCAAGAGAAACTGAATTGAGAGGCTCTGCGACATCTTTATTAATAGAAGAATTGTTAATTTAGCGTACATAAATAAGTGCATGTTATGCAAAACAAGTAATAAAAACTCGAATGAGTATTTAAATGCATTTTCCAACAAGTAATTTCCAATTTTTTTAATTCAAGTGAAATTATTCTAGACTACATTAAAAGTCATTACAAATTAGTAATTCTGAAACTAAACAAAACAATTGATATCTACAAATTGCTCCTAAAATGACTGGAGTCGAACGAGAGAGAAATTTTTAAAAAATCCTACTCCAACATTGTTCTCAATATTATTAGCTATCGTTTGGTATTTGTTTCAACCCGATAGATGTTATGGTTGGCCAGAAATTGACAAAATACGGATATGTGTTCTTTTAAAAAATAATTTTTCCGTAATCTTTTTGGCCCGTGCACATCCTTGCGACCTCTTTAACATATTTGCAAAAGACCCGAACACTCTACTTCAGGGGTGTCCAAAGACCGGCCCGCTGGGCAAAACCGGCCCGCGAAGCAATCTTAACTGGCCCGCGGCCTCATCATAATTAACTAATTGATGGACGCACTATTTCTGTTATGACAATATATTTATTTTTAAAATGTCGATATTTTTTACTGTTATTAGTACCTCAAAAGGTGGCCAAAATCGATAACATATTTTTTTACTAATTACAAGACGTTCGGTCTTTAAGACCAAACAAGAGGAACACATTTAGTTGCTTCTGTTTGTTCTGCTATTTAAGACGTTAAATTACCAGTACAAAAATCACTGTTTTTATTCCTGATGGTTCCCCTGCCATGACTGGTGAGCACATTTAACTACAAAAACTTGCCTGTAACAAATTCAGTGAAGATGCTTACACAGATTTTCAACTTCACTGTATCATTGAACACGTTTTGTATGCCAAACACCTTAGATGTGATCGTTTCTTTGAGCCAGTGATAAAATCTACAAACTCAATTTGCTCTAAAGCCCTGTTTTACTGCGAGATTCAGCAGTTTCTTCTTGACATCCAGTGAAAATTCGAAGATGTTATGTATCACAATGATGTAAGATGTCTCAGAAAGAAGCGTCAATGAGAAAATACAGAGGTTTGTTGCAGATGTCAAATCCACGACTGATGAATTTCAAAGACTATTTAAGGACTTTGCAACGATTGAAAATGAAATCATGATTTTTTGTTATCTTTCTCTGTTGACCCTGATAATGCTTAAGGCCATCTGCAACTGGCACTAATTGAGTAGCAGAGTGTTGCTGAATGTCGCAACAGACAACAACAGCTTTATCACATTGACTTTTACTGTAAGCTGGATAAAGAGAGATTCAAAGAGAATCGTAGTTTTGTCAACAAAATGCTCACCTTGTTTGGCTCGATATACTTGGGTGAGAACACTTTCAGTGTGAGAAATAGTGACTCACACATGCGTAATATTATACGTATAAAAAATGTGCATTTATCCTGACCTTACCTATTTACTGTATTCAAGATCTCAGTTTCAACCTTCACGTTAAAATTTTGGTAAATAACTTGTCAACATGTGTCATTTTAATAATATTTAGGGATGCGATTAATTAATTAACATTAAAAATTATAATCGATTAAAATTAAATTGATCGATGACAATTCGATTAAAATATAAAAAACATATTACTAATATTTTTGTCCCCACATTTTTATAATAATTTATATTTTGTGTTACTTACCGTACATACTCATTCTATAGCTGACCTTTTTTGGACAAAATCTAGGGGAAAAAGTTGGGGGGTCGGCTCATAAGCGGGTCACAGGTGATTTTTTCATGTATATTGACATTATTATTGTATATTGATATAATTATTGTAGGGGCGCAGTGGTCGAGTGGCAGCGCGCTCGGCTGGCGTACCGATGGTCACGATGTTCGAATCCATGTGAAAGCAAGGATTTTTCCCGTGGCCTAGGGCGTCCCTGAGTCACCCAGCTCCAAATGGGTACCTAACAACACTACATGTAGTTAGGCGGCTGGGTAATGCGTGGAACCCTTATAAGCGAGGCCTGTGAACGCTGCGTCACTTGCCAACAGATCCTCCGTCATGGTCTGTGGACGCATTAATCTTCTGTATAGAAGGAGCGTCTGTATAGATAAGATACGATATTATTGAATATTGGTGTAGTTACTGTAGATCATCAAGGTCCTTTTCTGCATTCTACAAGATTCGACTGCTCTACCCGAAGCAATAATATACTATGAACCATCTGCACTTACCTTATGTAATCGTTTTATTTATTTTTGTGAATGTTTTAATAAATAGTTTTACAAATGGTTTTTTCAACAACGAATGTTAACGTACGCGCTTTCGCAACTGTTTACCAAAGAATTCTTTTTTTAAAATACCGGTAACTCTTGTCTATTGAAGAGCACAAAGACAAAGATAGGCTAACTTTCAGTGTTATCAAATGTGTACCATTTTGTTTAAGTTGACCTATTATTTTTTGTGGGTCGGCTTGCGAGCGGGTCACACACTTTTAATACTTTTCTCTTCCAAAGTGTGTGTCGGCTTATGAACGAACGGGCTATAGAACGAGTGTATATGGTACACCTCGTATTATTATTATTTATTTAGAACAGCATTCGAAAACAAAAAGGTTTTTCTTCCTTATTTCTTAAATAGCAGAACGAATTCGCTGAATTACGTAACAAAATTTGGGAGCCATTGAATTTCAGCGACTTAACGCGATCTATATATATATATATATATGTTATAAAAATATAAATAATCGAAATTAATCGATTACTCGATTAAATTTTCCCGATTAATCGATTTTTAAAAAAAAATCAGTACCAGCCTTAATATATTATTTTAATCCGCCCGCGAAGGTCTTTACTTCAAAGAATATGGCCCGCCTTGTAAAAAGTTTGGACACCCCTGCTCTATCTGGTATGTTTCAGAAGCTGTTGCATGATCAAGCTTGAACAGGCAGGACAGACATTTCAAATATATAAACGCAATTTTTCTCATGGGTACTTGCGCTAAAAAAGATTACGTCTTTAGATAATTAAGTAAAAATTTAAGGTGATTCGTGTTCTCTGTGTAATTTCATTTTGACATTAAACATGATTTTTCTTTGCTATGATCATGTTACATTTGATAAGCAAAAGGATATTATGTTCATAATAAAGAGAAACAACAACTTTTTAAATTAAAAATATTTCCATATGAACTTATAGAAAATATATACACAAACAAAATATATTCTTTTGCTGATTTCAATTTGGCTTCATATTTATGTTTTTATTTCATGTCATTTATTGAGGGGGTGTCTTGAAAAGAGAAACTGTTTTTTGTTGTTTTTTTTCTCTCTAAATTTCAAATATATTGTATAAGAGTAAAATTATTTCCATTTAAAAAAAAATATATATATATATTTTTCAAATGAAATAACCATGATACGTATTTTAGATTTTTATTTTTATATTTATTTCTCAATGAACCCGAGTTTAGAATACAATTAAATACTAAAATTAATTTAATATTTTTCTAGACAAATTACTTACCAGGATCATTTCCTCCCATCAGATCCTAAAATAAACATAAATAAAAATTAAAATAAATTTGCTTTAAATATATTATTGACTAATAATGCATGCGAATCTAAAAAAATATCTAAAATAGATTTCCAAAATCTTTTAAAACCATTTGCAGTCAAAGCCTCTTTGTCCGTACAGTTTATTAATAATTGACAATAACATTTGAGTGTAAATTAGATCTAATAGCTATGCTAAGTAGATTTGAAAATAAAGATTGATTATATAATTGCTAAATTTTGTATTTAATATACATCAACTCAATTTGTATTTATTATTTTATAATAATAATAAAATAATACTTTATATAGCGCTGTGTCCCAACAAGGGACCAGGCTCACAGCGCTTTACATGGAGATAATAACATACATATAATAATTAAATAACCATTCATATCACAATAACCACATAAATGACCGTACGTTACACATAAGCTACGTTAATCATTAAAATCTATGTTATTTCATTAATTTTGTAAATACATTTTGAAAAGATACGTCTTAAGTGCAGTCTTGAAGGACTTGGTAGTTGGAATGTTACGGATTTTTTAGTGGTAGAGAACTCCATTGTTTGGCTGCACAAAAAGAGAATGATCTTTCGCCAAATGTTTTAGTTCGTTTCGTGGGAACACAGAGAACGCGTGTGTCTGCAGAAGAGAGTAGCTGACGACTGGTTGAGTAGACCGACAGACGTTCAGTAAAATAGGAAGAGGACGAGTCAGCGGCTTGTATAGGTAGCAAATGAAGTGGGTAAAGCCGATAAGGTTTGATTTAACATTTATTACAAGAAGTCATGCTTGATATTAAAAAGAATTAAAATCTGTTTTAAAAAATTAGTAAAACAATATTAAAATAGGACAAAATTAAAAGATTAGTAAACTATTTAAAACCAAAAAGTAATCTTTGAATCATTTACATATTTTTAAAAAAAATATATACAAGGTGCAAGTTCCCGGCTTTCCCGGGTTTAAAATAAGGTTTTCTGTAGAAGCGTACAAAAATGTTTATTTGCATCCTATCGAGCTGATAATGTTTTTATTTCGTACGTCATCATTACGGGAGAGTACTCAACAACTTCCCAAATTTTCTCCTACGTACACGGGACATTGGATATTTAATGATGAGTCTGTTTTATATAGCTCATATTAGAAACAAAAACTACATTTTGGCCCAAGGTTCCATAGTGAGTGATAATTTTATAATTTTTACGAATGCCATCCCGGGATGGTACTCAAAAACTTCCCAAAGTTTCATGCTTCAACTTACATGGTAAGTTGGAGAATTAGTGATGAGTCAGTTTTATATATTAAACAAAAGCTACATTCAGGCTTCTGGCCCCCAGTGAATGATAATTTTAGTATTTTTCGCCAGTTACCATTTTGGGAGGGTACATAACAACTTTAAGTTTCATGCTTCTACCTACACAGGAAATTGGAGATTTAATGATGAGCCTGATTTATATAGCACATTTAAGGAAAAAACTACGTTTTGCCCACCCCCCCCCAGTTAGTGATAATTTTATATTTTTTCAACTGTTACCATTGCGGGAATGTACTCAATAACTCTCCAAACTTTCATGCTTCTACCTACACGGGCAGATGAAGAATTAGTGTTGTATCAGTTTTATATAGCGCATATTAGGAAACAAACTGTTTTGGGGCCCCAGGCTACCCATGAGAGGAAAGGTTTACATTTGTTTTCACCAATTATCGTCATAATAGTGCATTCTACAAGTTCTCAAAGTTTCATGCTTCTACCTTCACGGAAAGGTGGAGAATTAGTGTTGAGTCAGTTTTAAATATAAGGGAAAAAAACTACATGTTGGCCCCCGGCCCTCAGTTAGTGAACATTTATATTATATTTTTACCTGTTACCATCGCCCAATGTTACTTAATAACCACCGAAAGTTTCATGCTTCTACCTACACGGGAAATAGGATAATTTTTGCTATTTTTTTATACAGCTCATATTAGGAAAAACTACATTTTGGGCCCCCGGCCCCCAATATCTTAGATATATGGAACGAAACCTGTTTAAGAACCTTTCCGGTGTACTTGTGTGTACGTGTACCAAATTTCACGTTATTTGGTTGTATGGATCTTGAGTTTTAAGGGAACAGACAGACAACAAATGCGTCTTATATGTATGAAAGATATATATACCTATATACATTGCGCCTAAGCGCGTCCGAAGCCGTTATGCCAGGTAACAACTTGATTTTTTTTAAAAAATTGAAAATATAGACGTAAAATCATAATGATTTTGGTTCTGAGATTAACATAGCGTGTGGTGTTTCGCGTGTAAAATAATATATGATTTGACGTCATTGGTTGAGCTATTATTATATTACTAGCGTATCACCCGTCAAAACTGATGGAAGTTTTCAAAATAAATACTCATCAGATTAAAAAAATAACGTGATACAGAACGTTCATTTATTTATTTATTTTTATTTAATTCATTTATTATCATATTGCACAATTGTATGCGAACGTTCGAAAAAAGTTATTTTTAGTGCAGTAATTTGTTGCGCTGCTTTCTAAAATTACAAAAGCATTAAAACCATACATACAGACGACGGGAATTATGTATATGGATAATAAATTTGGAATAGGAAGCAATGTAAAAAGAGCAATCGAGCTTTTTGTTTAAATTTAAAGTCCTATCTCTGCGATATAACTGCATACATATATGAAAAACCATTTAAATATTCTCTATAAGTTGGTGTATACCTAGGTATATTATCGAAACTAGCATCGTTGGAGTGTGTCATCTGTAGAAAAAATTATAAAAAAACACTGTGGCAAGCTGGAATAATATTTGATAAATCAGTCAATTTTATACAGGCTAATTTCAACATTAAATTGCATGAAATAAATTTATAAATAGAAAAATGCAGAAGAAAACGCATTTTCGCTTTTGTGATAAAAAAATATGGCAAAATTTTGTTAGGTGTAAGATTTATTTACCTTAGGTGCTTACATAATACAAGAGAGTGTTTATGATCGATTGCTCTAAGAACTGACATTAAGTAAAGGTTTATTTAAAGTTAACGCTCAGGGATTTTAAATAAGAAAATGGAATATGTATAGAGTATAGAATTTATAAACACTGGTGTAAGATTGAGGCTAATAAGCGGAATACTTATTTTTAAAAAGAGGGGCAACTTTGTGAACTATTTGAAGGGTGCTTTTCATTTGTAGGAGTAAGGAGTTAATAATATCACCGAACCCTGGGTGGCAATGATAATATCCTTTTCGCAAAGCTTAAGCTAAAACAACAGAGTAAAGTGTAAGCCCAAACCTTGCTACTCGACGTGTGTCTCCTAAACAAATAAACTATATTCCCAAACCCCCCAATCCTAGGCATAAATATTCGAGTAAGTATTATATAGCTCGATATGTGAGTGCATCTGAAGCATGTTGGCGCCTTCGAGAAAATAAAATGCACCAACAAATTGATCACGTTGAAAGATTACATGTCCATCTGGAGGATAAGCACACATTTTACTTTATCACAGGCATTGAAGCTGCAGCTGTACACAAGAAAGCTACCAAGTCAAAATTGCTGGCTTGGTTTCAGCTTTACAAACATGATGCTAATGCACTGTCATATTTATACACTGAAATACCAGAAGAGTATACATAAGATAATAAATTGTCCAAATGGAAACCGCGTCAAAGAGGGCATCCCAATACCATAGGTCGAATGTTTACAGTCAGCCCTACATACAGGGAGAAGTGGTTTATTCGCATTCTCCATTTACATGTTCGAGGAGCTACTTCCTTTGAAGATTTAAGATCTGTAGAAGGGCACCCTGTACCCTTGCCTACATTCCGAGAAGCGTGCATTGTAAAGGGGCTAACTGATGATGACTCAGAATGGGGCTAAAAAACTATTTTCCCCCTAATATGGGCTAATAAAAATTAAGAATCAATCATTCTCCTATTTCCCGAGAAGGTAGAAGCATGAAACTTTGAGTAGTTTTTAAACAAAATTCCGTGATGGTAAAAGGTATTTTCTTAAAAAATAAATTATCACTTACTGGGGGCGGAGACCCAAATGTAGTTTTTTTTCTTATATTTAAAACTAACTCATCACTAATTCTCCAGCTTACCTTGAAGGTAGAAGCATGAAACTTTGGGAACTTGCTGAGTACACTCTTATGACGACAATTGGTGAAAATGAATTTATAATTACCACTCATGGGTGTCCAGGGCCAAAACCCGTTTCTTTTCATAAAACGGGCTATATAAATCTGAATCAACACTAATTCCTAATCTTCCGGTGTACGTAGAATCATGAAATGTTGGAAAGTTGTTGAGTGCCCTCCGGCGATGATAAGAGGTGTAAAAATTATAAAATTATCACCAAATGTAGGTTTTTTTATATCTAATATATAAAGCTCAGTTGGTGTTTGTATCTTTGTATTTTTGTATGTCTGTATGTTTGTATGTTTCACTTTTCGACCTTCAGTTCCACAATCAAGGAAAAACCAAATGACGGACAGGGACCAAATTTGGCAGGACGGTTCCTTTTAACCTGCATATGGTTTTAGTATAGTTTTTTTTTAATTTCCCTATTGCCCGAAAGCCGTAAATTAAAAAGTCAGAAAATATAGAGACAAAGAAAAAAAATTATATTTTAATTCCATATTGAACACCTTCATGCGGACATTGAAAACGAATTCATTTTTGTGCACTATATTTTCCTATACTTTATATTCTGCGGTGCGCTTTCAAAAATCTTTTATTGTCAAATTACGGTACGCACATTATCGTGGACGCTTCTTAAATTTAGCTGTCCTATATTTTATTACCATAACATTCATATTTAGTTTGCCTTTGCGGTACAGTGTTTTTTCCGAATAATTTTTTTATTTAATACATGGGTTAAACTATATCCTTACATTCGTCAAACAATGTATGGTATTTGCTTTTAACATGTGGGAATACAATTGGGAGTTTTGTTTTTGTGTTAATAATAAATCAAAAATTTAATTTAAAAAATACTAACTATGTATTTAGCGAGTGAATTTGTTTTAGAAAAAAATATCCCAAGTCAAGTTAACTTAATCGTAAAGTAGTGGTTTTTCGTTTATTTTTTTAAAAATTTGATTCGTAGAATTTATTCTGAATGTATATTTAATTTTTATTATCTACATATATGCTTGCAATTGAATACTACTCCTGTGGTTGTATTAAACCTATTTTGTTTCATATTTATATGTTTGATATCTCCTTTATCTTTTAATGATAATTGATTTTTTTTCTATACCAATAAATCACTATTAAAGATTTCTCTAAATTAAATTATTATTTTACTTGCTCATTCCTTTAAATTTAGTTATTAAAGATGTGCAACAATGATCTTGACATGCATATAAAGAAGTAGGACCTATACTGTAATTTCTTATTTACATAAGGTAAACAAGTTTACAATTTAAAATCTGGCTACCAGACTTATTAATTATTACTATAATTATATGCAAGTGAACCTAAAATCACTTATTTAAGTTATGACCCCCTTTCCAATCCATGACGGACTATGGGGCAAGTGATGTAGCTTTCACAAGTGGGAATGTGTGGCCAGCACAATGCCCGAGGGGCTTTGTCAGTACTAGGGGTCTACCGATATGCCTTTTTTCCGATATTGCCGATACCGATATTACCGATAATTTTTTTGCCGATATGAGTGCCGATATGAGTATTTGTTAGGACAAAAACCAGCGGTAAATATTTGATAACGTCATTCTTAAATTTATCACTCGTAATTATTTATCTTTTATATTAGGGGACTACCGAACTGCATTTTTGCCGATATTACCGATATATTTTTCCGATATGAGTGCCGATAGGGTATTTGTTAGGACAAAAACCAGCGGTCATATTTGATGACATCATTCTTAATTTTATCACTCCTAATTATTTATCTTTTTTATTAGGCGATAAGCATTTTTGCCGATATTACCGATATTTTTTTCCGATATGAGTATTTGTTAGGACAAAAATAACAGCTGTCATATTTGATGACGTCATTCTTAAATTTAACACTCGTAATTACATGTATTTATATTTTATAATTAAAGGGTCAGCCGATATCCAGTTTTGCCGATATTACCATTTTTTCCCGAAACGAAGTTTCCGATGTGTTTACAAGTTCCAGATCATGACCTACATAGGACTCATAACAAAACAAACCGTCCTTTATAAAAATGTACAAGCAAAATTATGAAGTTCTTTTGAAACTTCAACCTTGACTCATAATTATTAATTCTAACCAATAGTTTAATGGCTTTTGCACACGGCCACCTTTATGAATGAGACAATGAGAACAAAGCAATAGTAATAGAATGAAAATGAGGTTGAAGGTTGAATGGTTGCCAATGACAACAAGTCTTCACACGGTACATTTTGTTATTCCATACGAAACGAAATGTTTTAGACATCTGCGATTCTGCGTGCATCTTTGCTATTAGAGCAATTACGTGAACATAATGTTTACATGTTATACATTTATTAGAGATATTACGGTATACTTGGCATCGGCATTATTTACACAGTATTTCTGAGTATACGAAAATCGGCCGATACCTAAACAATATCAAAGCACATGGCACACTGTATCGTGGCTGCACATATTAATACTAGGACTCTTTTGACTATTTCAATACCGGTATCGGGGTCGATATATTAATTTGTCGAGATATTGTAAATCTAATTGATAGTTTTTTTGTTTCCGTTTTTTTTTCTGTGTCGAAATGTCACTTTTTTATGAAATATCGGTGACGTCAATATCGGGACCTTTACATGCTACCGATACCGATATTGCCGATATCCAGATATCGGTGCCGATATATCGGCTGGCCGATATATCGGTAGACCCCTAGTCAGTACCCGGGCTAAAACCCGCGACTCGGGATCTGCCTCGGATAGATAGTCATTATCATTCCTTTGTAGCCGGAATATTCAAGTCATTTAAAAATATTTTTTTTAGACATTGTTACCCATCGCTGTGTAAACAGACAGATGAATATTTCTTTTAAAATTTGGGACATACTTTATTTTTATGACACAAAACCTGGTATGGTGTTTTGAATTATAATTTACAAAATATGATGATTCATTGGGAAACATGATCTAAAACATAATTGCATTCTTTTTCGCAATTATACCTATTGGTTAAAAGCCGTAAATATAAATTATATAAAATGGTGACAAATATATATAATATATATATACATCATTTGCATATTAAAACACCTATAAAAAGGCTCAAAATTTAGAATTATTTTTGGAGCAGCAGTTTATAACAAGACTTTTTTTAAGCTTCCCGCTTTTAATTAACTTCCATCAACAATAAACAATACGCAAATTTTATTGCAATATATTTTTTTAAAAATTAATTAGACTGTGTTAGTTTCTTTAAATTCTTCGGAAAACTTCATTACATTTACAACATTTATAATTTAGTTTATTAGCACTCGAAATAAGCAGCTATTGCCTTTTAGAGAGTTCCACTGCTGTTACAAATATTTCATTACTTTAAATAGTGTAACGATACGGGGTCATAAATATATACAAGACGGCGTTTGTTGTAAAATTTGCAATAAAAAACTGCTATTTAAATTTATTTACTACCCTTAAAAGTATGCGTAAATTTGACGAGTAAAGTAATTCTGTAAATGAAAATAACCCACGAGTAAAGAAATTAGAAGTTAAATTTAAAAAAAAATAATAATATTTTTATAAATTTTCTAAAATATACAATAAAGTATTAAAATATTTACAATCTAAACAAAGCGCGTTTAAAGTGTATATATTTAATCGTTATTCTTATTTCAATTAATTTAGTGTCGCCGTTCTATACTAATAAATTCTAAGGCATCTCTGACTTATGGTCCGATTTACCACATTAATAAAAGTATTAAGATTTTAAGATGTATGCTTTTCACTTTCATTATAAAGTTAAGCACCACTGAACTAAATTAATATTAAGTGAAATCATTTTCTCCTTTAAATAGCTAAACTAATACAATGTAATGATTAGTTAGCGTACTTTAGGTTATAACTATACCAAACTTAGTTCAAATGAACCTGATAAGTCATTTGAGTTTTACATCGACTTAAACTTATTATTTCCACTTTTTTCTGTCCATGACACCAAAATCATTAAGAAATATATATATGTATACCTGTGTTTTAAGCGATTAGATCAATCTTATTAAATATAGTTGGAAAATAAATTAAATAATTTCTGGAAACAAAAAACAAGAAAAAAAGGGGCGGTTGTAGAGAAAAATTTGGCGTTATGATATAATTTACAAAATATAATGTCTTATTGTAAAACTGGAACAATCAAAGAATTGCTTACTTACCTTATTAAAATACTAGCATACTAGATTTGGAAAATATAGGGAAATGGGACCGTTTGGCGAAAAGGGACAAAAAGAAACATAATATTTATAAAAAAAGTAGTGGATATATTTAAGTAAGGTTTTAAATGATTTTTTTTCCTTCTTCCTTTAAGTTCTATCAGCATATCAAAGACTACATGTGTTTTATTTCGACTGCAATCCATTGTTACGTTGAATCTAAAGAAATGAGAAATGTTTCTTTGCAGTATTTTAAATTAAATAAATACTCTATTGAATTGTTTGTTTATTTTCATAGCAATCTTTATATATTTGTCTCAAAAATAGAGAATTATATTATAGGTATAATTGTGACAAACTGAAAGTTGCATTCTCAAGAGTAAGCTCAGAACAAAATTTACTTATATTATAACGTTAAGGTCAAAATTAAATCGTCGCATAACATAAAAATTTAACAAATAATAATTGGTATATTTTCAACTACGTAATAAAACTTTAAAGTACAGTACACTCCCGCTGCAAAAGCGCGGGTATATTTATAGTTAGCTATATAAAGCAGACTCATCATTAAATATCCAATTTCCCGTGTACGTAGGAGCATGAAACATTGGAAAGTTGTTGAGTACAATCCCTCAATAGTAATAGGCGAAAAAAATATTTTAATTATCACTTTCTGGGGGCCGGGGGCCCAAATGAAGTTTTTTCCTAATATGAGCTTTAAAAAAATTGAAAAGCATTACTTCTCCTATTTCCCGAGTAGGTAGAAGCATGAAACTTTGGGTAGTTGTTAAGTATACTTTTACAATGGTAACATGTGAAAACAATATTTATATTATCACCTACTGGGGGCCAGGGGCCCAAATATAGTTTTTTCTTATATTAAAAACTAAATCATCACTAATTCTCCAACTTCTCCCATGTAGGTAGAAGCATGAAATCTTGGGAAGTTGTTAAGTATCCTCTTGCGACAATAAGTGGCTTAAAAGAATTTTAAAACTTCATACTTATTGGGGCCGCGGGCCCAAAAACGTTTCTTCCTAATATGGGCTTTATAAAAATTAAAAATCACTAATTCTCCTAGACAGCAGAATGAAACTTTGCCAAGTTGTTGTGTACACTTCCGTGATGTTAACAGGCCAAAAAATAATTAAATTATCACATAATGGGGACCGGGGGCCCTAATGAAGTTTTTTCCTCATATGTGCTATATAAAAACGTAAAATCACTAATTCTCCTATTTCCCGTGTAGCCAGAAGCATGAAACTTTGAGTAGTTGTTAAGTAGCATTGGCGATCGTAACAGGTAAAATAATTATACAATTTATCCCTTACTTGGAGCCGGTGGCCCAAATGAATTTTTTTCTTATATAAAAACTGACTTATCACTAATTCTCCAACTTCCCGTGTAGCTAGAGCATGAAATTTTGGGAAAATGTTGAGTACGCTTCCGCGCTGGTAATTTGCGAAAAGGAATTTTGAAAAGTCACACTTATGGGGCCGGGGGCCCCAAAAACATTTCCCCCCTTTATATGGGCTATATAAAAAAAAATCAATCATTCTCCTATTTGCCGAGAAGGTAGATGCATGAAACTTTGAGTAGTTGTTAAGGAACATTCCGTGATGGTAAAATGAAAAGAAAAAGTAAATTATCACTTACTGGGGGGGCCGGTAATTCTTATATTTAAAACTAACTCATCCCTAATTCTCCAACTTCCCATCAACGTAGAAGCATGAAACTCTGTGAACTGGCTGAGTACACTCTTATGACAATGATTGAAGAAAAAGAATTGATAATTTTTACTCATGGGAGGTGGGGGCCGAAACGGTTTTTTTCCCCTTATATGGGCTATATAAAACTGAATCAACACTAATTCCTCATCTTCCAGTGGAGGTAGAAGCATGAAACTTTGGGAAGTTGTTAAGTACCCTCCCGCAATAGTAACAGTCGAAAGAAATATGAAATTATCACTAACTGGGGAGGCCGGGGATCCAACTTTAGTCTTTTTTCAACAATGAGCTAAATAAAACAAGCTCATCATTAAATCTCCAATTTCCCGTATAGTTAGGAGCATGACACTTTGGGAAGTTGTTGAGTACAGTCCCAAAATGGTAACTGGCGAAAAAATATTTAAATTATCACTCATTATGGGGCCGGGGGTCTGAATATAGTTTTTTTCTTATATAGAACTTAATCATCACTAATTCACCAACTTACCGTATAAGTAGAAGAATGAAACTTTGGCAAGTTTTTAAGTACCCTCACATGATGGTAACAGACGTAAAAATTATAAAATTTTCACTCACTAGGGGGCCGGGGGCCTAAATGTAGGTTTTTTCCTTACATGAGCCTTATAAAACAGACTAATCAATAAATATCCAACTTTCGTGTACTTATGATCATAAAACTTTGGAAAGTTGTTGAGAATTACTTGAAGTGTTTTTTACTTTCCGTTTTTTGTTTTTCTGCGGGACCACGACATACAGACAGACAAGACGGTGAAGTTAATATATGTAGTATATCCATCATGATCCCGATTGAAATCAATTGGTGTTTTGAATTTGTGTTACGCTGTTTCTCAATGGTAACTGAAATCCTAATTTCGCATCAAAGCGTGGGTATTTTGCTTTATACTAATAAAAGTCAAACCCCTCACTTCCTGACTGACTGACTCATCCCTAATTCTCCAACTTGCCGTGTAGGTAGAAGCATTAAACGTTGAGAAGTTGTTGAGTAGACTCTCGCGACGATAATTGGGTTAAAAAATTTGAAATTCACACTAATGGGGGACGGGGGGCCCACATTTTTTTTATCCTTATATGGGCAATATAAATATGAAAATCACTAATTCTCCTATTTCTAGAGTAAGCAGAAGCATGAAACTTTGAGAAGTTGTGGAGTACAATCCCGCGAAGGTAACATGTGAATATTGTTTTTTAATTATCACGTCCTGGGGTTCGGGTGCCCAAATGAAGTTTTTTCCTAACATGAGCTTTATAAAAACTGAAAATCACCAATTATCCATTTCCCTTGTAGGTAGATCATGAAACTTTCGGAAGTTGTTAAATACACGTCCACGTTGGTACCAGGCGAAAACAATATTTAAAATAAAACTAAGGGGTTGCGGGCGGGGGCCCGGGGGCAAAAATGTATTTTTTTCTGATATTAAAAACTGACTCATCGCTAATTCTACAATATTTTGTATACGTAGAAGCATGAAACCTTGGGTAGTTGTTAATTAACATTTCGGGATGGTAACAATTAAAAGGATTATATAAATTATCACTTACTGGGGGGCCGGTAATTCTTATATTTAAAACTAACTCATCCCTAATTCTCCAACTTCCCGTCAACGTAGAAGCATGAAACTCTGTGAACTGGCTGAGTACACTCTTATGACAATGATTGAAGAAAAATAATTAATAATTTCTACTCCTGGTAGTCCGGGGGCCCAAATTTATGGTTATAGGCCTAACGGCCCTGACCATTCTAGATATAGTGATAACATAGGAAATATTGCTCTAATGTTGCATAAGCAGACACTTACTAAAAAAAAGCGAACTGAAATTATTTGACCTCCTCCTCATGTGCAATTTTAAAAGCATTTGATGCATTTCACATCTTTTTAAAAATCCTTTATATTAACTCGTGGTGTCTGGTTGCTTGCTTGCACCCTTGCACCCTTGCTTGTCGCCAAAACTTTGGATCAATTTTTAACCAACTTTCTCTTAAGCTAGCGAGCTGAAATTGTTCAGTTAGTTTTGTACCAATGATAAAAACAATGTATCAAAATTTCAGATCGATCACATGTACAGTAATTGAATTATTGATTTTTTTAGATTATATTATTTATTCCTATGTATCATATTATTTTTTGAGATAAGAGTGTAAGGGTGCGCATTATATTAAACAACCTTTCTGTCGCGCAATAAGGTGCGTATTTTATTGACAACACTTTTTATAAACATATTCCTGATCGGTGCGCATTATATTAAATATGTTTTACGACACAACTACAATTTTGTATTTTTGGATGGTTTTGCGCTGCTTATTATAATGAACATTCTTTTATTTATGTCTCGTGCATAAAGGATTTATAGTCAAAAACTTTTTTTTTACTTTTTGTTTTTTATTAAATCCTTTATATTAACTCGTGGCGTCTGGTTGCTTGCTTGCACCCTTGCATCCTTGATTGTCACCAAAACTTTGGATCGATTTTGACCCACTTCCTCGTAAGCTAGCGAGCTGAAATTGTGCAGGCAGTTTTGTACCAATGATAAAAACAATGTATCAAAATTTCAGATCGATCACATGTACTGTAATAGAATTATTGATTTTTTAGATTATTTTATTTATTCATATGTATCATGTTATTTTTTGAGATAGAGTTTTAGGGTGCGCATTATATTGAACAACCTTTCTGTCGCGCAATAATGTGCGTATTTTATTGACAACACTTTTTATAAACATATTCCTGATGGGTGCGCATTATATTAAACATGTTTTACGACACGACTACAACTTCGTATTTTTGGATGGTGTTGCGCTGCGTATTATAATGAACATTCTTTTAGTTACGTCGTGTATATAAAGGATTGATAGTAAAAAAACATGTTTTTTATGCGTTTTTTAATATTTACATATGACTTAAGTTTTATTGCTAACGGTAATCAATTTCTTTAGATGTCTTTATATTCAATATTTATTTATTTTATTTAATAAGCATTTATAAAAGTATATAATTCACTATTTTGTCTTTTAAGTAATGGGTGTATATAAGTGTAAATACATAGGTCGTTAAGTTGAGAATAATAGTTACATACTTTATTTACTTTTTGATGTTAATGGTTAATGAATAATTTTCACGATTTAAATATTTAACTGAAAATTATGTTAAAAAAAACAGTAAAGTAAATTCAGTAAAGAAAATTTACCTAAGGATGTTGATATGATAGAAAAACATCTCAATTAATAACAACAAGTAAATTGTTATAAACAAATTGGACGAGGGAAAACAAAGTGTAGACAAACAAATAGAATGTATATGAGTTTTGATTTTTAAGTTTTAGTTGAAAGAATATATCATGATACATTGAAATAAAACCCAGTGCCATAATTTAAATGTCACTTATTAGTTGTAAAATATTCTTATTTATAAAACAGCTGAACATTACTGTTGCTAAAAATTTACCTTTATTTGTCTCCCTTTTTTGGCTAACACTCTTCTTCTTCTGAAATATACATAAATAAAAAATAAAAAATAATATATATATATTGCATGTGAGGATAATTGTGGAATGTATGATTGATAGAAATTCTTATTTATTTAAACCACTGTTTACTCAAAAAAATTGCTGCTCTACCATATTCATTCCCTCCGCTCCTAGACAAAATGGAATATATCATAAAGAATAGAGTATAGATTATAGACAAAGATGCAATAAACAGTTGTTCCGGCTGTGCACGAACAAAGTGCAGGAGTTTCTCGTTCCTGCAAAAGACAATATGTAACAAGAACAAACTTCCTAATTGATTAGTTTATGTAACAATTAATGCCTTGTGACTCTTTCCTCTACGTGTCCGACATTGCAGTCACTAATAACACCGACGAGCAGACTTTGACAAACTTTTAACACTCATAATATGCTGCACAACACTGCTTTAGAAAAAACAGATAATGTGAAACACAATTAATTGGTTTAATATATGATATATCAGAAGTCTTAGACAATTATAACGAAATAGATACAATACTACTAGACTTCTTAAAAAGATTTGACAAATTTCATCAATTTAGTTCACTCAAAAAACTTAACTACTTTGGAATCTCAGGTCCCTTACATCAGTGCTTCTCAAAGTGGTGGTCCATAGAGCAATAAAAAAAGTCCTGCCGGTCCGCCAGACTAAAAAATTTGAGAAGCACTGCTTTATGTGAGAGACGTGTTGTTGTGTTTACATTGTATGAGAATGCAATGACTTGACCTGGTATGAAACACGTGGTTTGGGAGGTGAACTGTAAGCGTGCCTGGTCAAGGACGGAGAGAATAGCTGGCTATAAATGTACGGTTCAAGAGGCAACCGAGAGAGGGATGCATACGAGCTGTTTAGGTGGTGGATTGTAGTTGATTGCATACGAGATGCTTAGGTAGTTGATTGTACAGTTGATCACAGTGAATTGTATATAGTGATTAAACACAATTGTTACCAGACCACAGTGTGTTAAAGACTTGTCTCTTGACTAGCCATAATAAGCTTTTACATGGTGTCAGAAGTGTTGGACCTCAAGACTATTTGAAGTACTGACGCCATATCTTTTACACGGTGTCAGAAGTAAAGAACCTCAAAAATATTTGTACGCACAAGACAACAAGTCAACATGTCAAGCAAGCTATAAGGTCAAGAACACACACAAAAGGAGACAAATGGAAGTATTGTGGAAAAAACCATGAACCTAGAAAATGTCCTGCTTATGGCAAGTTATGCAACAACTGTGGAAAATTGAATCACTTTTCTGTCGTATGCAAGTCAAAACGGGTGAAAGTTGTCAACCGTCAACTGAAAGATCACGTGAACTGTAATCAAGAAGCATTCTACATAGGAAGTGTGTCCACGCAACACGCAACAAGTGATGAATGGAGGACAATCATTACGCTTGAACAGAGGCCAGTGATGTTCACACTGGACACAGGCGCACAAGTAAACATTCTGCCACACATATTGTTTAGTCAACTAAGAATAGGAAGAATGCAGAAATCAACAGCAATGCTCACTACATACAGTGAGGAAACACTGCCTGTTGTAGGCAAATCATCGATCAAATGCTCTGTGAAAGACAAGACAGAGGTGCTGGAGTTTCAAATAGTCAAGACGCACTCAAAGCCTATACATGGTCTGCAAGCTTGTTAAAAGCTGAATCTGATTAAAATCGTGGGCTTAAAAAGCAACATTTATCAGAGGTCAAAACAGCAGAAGAAAAATTACAACGAATCAGACAAAATCAACGGACGTACACACTCTCATCGTGTAAGCAACGCAACTATTCAGAAAAAATCGAATGGCTCGTGGCAGCCAGCAGTCGTCGTGTCAGCAGCAACGACGCCAAGGTCATGCATCGTTAAGACGTGTGAAGCCACCAAAGAGATACCCAGATAAGTAACATAAAAGTGTGCTGTGCTTTGAAAGACATTTGGAAATTCAGTGTTAGAATTCATTTACTGAATTGTTCAATGTTTTTAATTGTATTATTCTCTTATTGAAAATCTGGGTCATGCATTTGTTTTGTTAGAAGGGAGATGTGAGAGACGTGTTGTTGTGTTTACATTGTATGAGAATGCAATGACTTGACCTGGTATGAAACACGTGGTTTGAGAGGTGAACTGTAAGCGTGCCTGGTCAAGGACGGAGAGAATAGCTGGCTATAAATGTACGGTTCAAGAGGCAACCGATAGAGGGATTGCATACGAGCTGTTTAGGTGGTTGATTGTAGTTGATTGCATACGAGCTGCTTAGGCAGTTGATTGTACAGTTGATCAAAGTGAATTGTATATAGTGATTAAAGACAGTTGTTAACTTGACCACAGTGTGTTAAAGACTTGTCACTTGACCAGCCACAATACCTATTACATGGTGTCAGAAAATCGTGTCTCTTGACTAGCCACAATAAATCATATTACACCTTACATAATTGGATTGAAGACTAACTATTGGGAATAGAGCAAACTCTAATATAATTAATTGATCTAATTTAGCACCGATAACGGTTAACACAGGAGTTCCACAAGGAACCGTGATAGGTCCTGACTCTTATTAATTTATTTAAATAATTTTACCAAAAACATCTCAACAGGAAAATACATTTAGATTATTTTCTGATGATTGTATAATCTATAGAAAAATTAAATCAGAACAAGATAGACAAATTTTACAAAAAGTACTTATATGAATTGATAAAATGGAAAACTAAATGGAGTATTTCTTTCCATATCAATATACATAATTTGCAATGTATGTCACGTCCCGTCTGTCCAGTCCGTGACGCTACTAATTTTAGAAAGGAGCGCACAAAATGACTGCACCAAAAATAACTCTTTTCCAACGTCCGCATACAATTGTTCAATAGGGAAATTAATGAATAAAATAAAAATAAATGAAAGTTCTGTATTACGTTATTTTTTAATCTGATGTGTATTTATTTAGAGAAAAACTTCAGTCATTTTTGAAGGGTGATACACTAGTAAACAAATAAATTCAAAATATGTCAGTCATAGAAAAGAATTTACCTAAATTAAAGACGCAAAATATTTAGGAATAATAATACATGAGAAACTATCATTGAAGCCCCATGTCAATGAAGTTATTAAAAAATCAATCAAAACCTTAGGCTTGATAAAAAGAAATTTTTACAGCTATAAGAAATATAGTACAGCTATTTAATATATAAAACTAAAATGCTACCTCACTTTGGTGAGACCTATATTAGAATATGCATCTTCTATAAGGGACCCATCCTTAAAAGAAAACATTGAAAAACTATAACAAATTTAAAAAAGAGCTGCAAAATTCATTACTGTAATTAATGGAATATATTCAAAACTATCAAGAATAACACCATTAGTTAAATCATAAAACCTTGACACACTAGAGGATAGATGAACCAAGAGCAAAGTAGTAATTAGACATAAATAATCAATTCTTATTGTTAAATAAAACACAACATTAACTTAATGAATACAACCCTCAGTTAGATATAAGGATAAAAACACATTTCATATTCCGTATGCAAGAACAAACAAATACAAATTCTCGTTCTTCCCGTCTGGAAATCGGTCATGGAATGGGTTGCCCGAAGAAGTCAGGAAAACCAACACTTTTTCAACAATTTAAAACGCTTATGATAACAGAAACTATTGATAAGCGTAGAATGCAATAATATTCAGTATAGAGGGAGGGTCTGTAACAGATAAGATAAGATATGATAAGATGAAAAAAGAAATGATTTTAGGCTGGTAATATAACAAAGGAGAGTATGTAAGATTCTCTTTGATGGTATAGTTAATTCAAACTCGGTTCATGATTTTGCCGGCAAGCGTCATCAAACAGGCCTGTCCTAAGCCGCGGAACACGCCGGGTACTCGGTCAATATGTGCTCGGCCTTCTGCCAAGTGTTACCACATCCACCAGCCATAATTCTTTCTAGAGTCTAATCGATATGTATAATTCCTTCTGGGACAGTTCTCATTCCTTATCTGAATGATGAGGTAATTTCCCTCAAGGGTCATTTCTGATAGGTGGGGCATAAACTTATCAAACATTCAATCATTGTGCCCAGATGCCCATTGATGTAGCCATTTCTTTAGGAAATGGTATTTAAACCATCATCCGCGTCATCAGACGATCGGTTTTGGCTGAGTTTCAACTTCTGTGCTAAGCTATCAGCATTAGAATTACTCTGCCGCCACAAGCCATGATGCAACCTTCTGATGAAAGTAATGGCATCACAATTCGCTGTTACACCAAGGCCTCACTAAAAGGACCCGGAAGCAAAACAAACTAACAAGGTAAGTAACCCTATTTACTTTGAATAACAACATTTGCTGAATGGGACTGATCAATTATAAAAAAATGGGGTTTACACGAAAGACGCAATCGTAACTTAAAGTAATTAATACTCAATTAACAAACCAAACAGAAGCCACTTAGAGACAGCGCCTCCCTACGTGATTTAAGGCCGAACAAGCTCAAATTCTGCCTTTCTCTACCAAGTATTCCTTGAGGATAACATCCAACTGTGCAATTTTATTCAGGTAGGATAGTTACATCATTTGGTTCAGAGGGAGCCGCCGTTTCCATTTCCAGATACAGTAGAATGAGCTCTAACTCTACTTGCATATTTGTACATGTTACAATTAACTGCAACTAATTAGTAAAGTAATTATTGAATATTGAATGGTTTACAATGTTTATAAAATAGTAAGAATGTTTTACCCCACGGTTTGAGTGGCGTGTGGGGTCACGTAGGAAATTTAAATATCACATGTCTGCTATTTAATTATGTGTGATTACACACGATCTCAATCCGGTAGATGGATAATGTAGTATTTTTTGTTTGATAAATTACATAAAAACATTGCTTCCCGAATCCACGTATCAGGTATCAGCCAGATAGGCCTGCACCCGTGGTAGTTGATCTTAAACATTAATTTACTTTGAATATCAAAATTAGACAAAAAGTAGCATTTCATGTTGATATAATTGTATCCCATTTTGACACATTGCTCTGAAATGGCTCGGTCGTCTAAGGGAAAATAAAATGAAGAAACTCCCTCGAGTTCTAATTTTCTATTTTTAGTCTGATTCCAGGTGCATACGCCAAGTTCACCGAGCTACTCCTGCCGACTACACGGTATGTAGTCTCGGGACTCAAGCCAGCAACAGAGTGAATTGTCGACACCGACAAGTCACTTGGCTATGTCAGGCCTGGTCAAGCGTCCAGTACCCTCCCTCATGACTTTTGGGCATAATAGGGCATGATGGAGATGATCTTCGCTTTATCGTTCGAGGAGCCGATCAAGCATCCTATATTCTGCCAGAAAAAAACCACCCCAAGTGTGTGAGCTGCAACAAGCCCTGTCACCAGGCGTAATTTCATAACTTTGCGCTTAACTTCAAGCGAGCCACAGTTGCCTTAATACACAGTTAAAGTAACACCTTCTAAATACCAGGTCAAATCACACACTATCAGGTGTGTGAACCTCAGGGATCAACACATCTGCAGGTCAAGCGGTATGAACTAGGGAACTGTGTCAAGAATACACGTTACCAGCTGCTCTAGTGCAGACTAGTGGAGTAGAGGGCATAGAATCATCTCCCAGTACCCCTCCCCCAGCACGGAGTACCAGACTGCCAGCGAGACACATCACCAGTGAACGGTGATCTTCTATTCCCTTTAAGTATTTCACCATATAAACATTAAGTTAATCAGGAAGGCTTTAGTGATGATAGTGCTGGCCAAAACGGATCATTAATATAGGCTACTTTAACTTGAATTAAATATTAAGATTTCCAGCTTTGTATAAAGTGTACCTTAAAGTTAATTCATTTAATTTTACATCATAAATCTTCTGCTATTTATCATTTGTGGTGAGATCACTAAAGTATGTCCTTGTGTGTGTTAAGATAATTGTTTATATAAAACCCTTAATCACATCTTTATCACCACAAACCTACTGCCTCCAGAATAACACCAGAGAGGATGGACTCAATGCTTCCAGAGATAAAAACCACTATGTTAAGAAAGACCTTTCTCTTTTGTAGGTTTCGGCGCACTTCTTTCAAAAACCCGCGGATAGCATGTAGCCCATAGTCGTAGTTAGTGGAGGCTGCTCCACACGTTGCAGACAGCTCAACTCTATTTTAACGCTCGGGTTATTCAATTAGCACCCGTTCCCACTTCTTCCATCCTCGAAACAAGAAAATTCCGTAAAAACTTTAAGCACGCAGTTGTCCTAACCATCTTTTGTTTTTAGAGCTTCGTCATACTTCAACTCGACTGGCCTAGCTTTTTTACAACAGTATCTTCCAGAGTTAATCGTATGTTGAACAATTTAAAGCATTCATGTGGCCCGGTTACGTGATTAGGCACAATTTTTACCTGCTCTTGAGTATGGGGATTAAATCCACTTGTTCGTCGACCTCATCCATATAGGAGGGTCTATTTAATCTCGTCCTCTTTACCATTGATCTTGTATTTTAAATCAGGTTTTATGATGTTTAATGCATTTGTATGTCTTGGCCGTTTTTATAACTGCCCTTTTCTTGCTCTATCTTTTTATTGTTTTACATAATTTTTTCAGCTGTGGCCATACGCCAAGCCCCGCATACAAAAGAAAAATCTTGGTGTCGTATTTGTCCAATCCCTAAAGAGCTATTCAGGTTGAAAAGGCTTGGACAACGAGGCTGTCGTCATTGACTCCCCTCACGTTACTGAGATCCTACATGTGGAAGAAAATCAGAAGCGCCTAGCCTAGTGCTCTTCATGGGTTTCCCGGAAGACACCCTCAGCCATCTGGCACCCAAAGGGACGTAACAGCTGAAAAACCCCCCGGAAGCGGTCGCTTCTGAAGCGTCCACCTGTGCATCCAGGACATAAAGTCGAAGATGCCTCACACTAGAATAACCTCACAAAGGAGTTGTGGAATTCCCTACTACGACCCGCTAGAACTTTAGCGCCACCCCGGCAAAGCATACGTGTCTCCGTGTTTAGGACTGTCGCAGTGCGGGCATCATCAAAGGGCCTACCTAGAGTACTGAGATAAAGAGCTCTCAGTTGTCTTTGGTCTGCACCCTAAATCGTACTCGCCAGTTTCTTCACTATGGAAGTTTAACTTCGGCTTTGTAAGAGTGATACCCTAGTTATTCTTTTTGATTATATTTTAATACCTAAGCCTAATTTAAAATGTAAAATTACTAAAGAAATAAGTTATGAATTAATATACATAATTCCCGTTGTATGTTTGTAATGTATGTGGCGCTGCGAATGGATGTAATGCTGTTAGGTGGCGCTGCGATCAATTTTGTTTTACAGTGCTGCACCAAAAAGAACACTTTTCGAACGTTCCGCATAAAATTATTCAATATGATGATAAATGAATCAAATAAAAATAAATAAAATAAATGAAAGTCTGTATTACGTTATTTTTAAATCCCTTATATTAACTGCACCGCCGTCTCTGTCTTGGGCGGGCGGAAAAACGAAAGTAAAAAAAATGACCCTCTTCCCGTGCTGCCATCGAGCTGAAATTTGACACATAGACTTGTGTTTATCTCTATACGGCATATGTAATTCAATTTCACGGGTTTTTTTTCCACGTGACAGTTCAGTTCGCTCGTCGATGTACCGCCGTGCTGTTATTTACATTTGACGTGTCACGCTGAGCTCAGTCCAGCGATTGGTGACCAGACCTTTCCCCTCTCCCACCCCCGGGTTATAAAGTAAAGGGGAGTTAAGACAGATTCAGTCTGTAAATGTTTGTCGCGTTTGAACATAATCAATACTGTTAGTTAAGTCTCATATATGAGCAATTTATAGTCAAAATTTTGTTTTTACGGGGTTGTTTACTTTAATCTGATGTGTATTTATTTAAAAAACTTCCGTCATTTTTGACGGGTGATACGCTAGTCTTTAAAATAAACTTAACGATTGAAATAAAAAGTATCACTCACCTGATTATTATTAAAAAGGAAATCAGTAAAACAAGATTTGTTGTTGCTAAAATGAAGATCCCAATTCTGATTGCAACCCCTTGATTTTCTAATTCTGAATCTTAGAGAAAATAAATACAATTTAAAAATTAATTCATTGGTATTTGATTTTTATTATATGTAAAATATATATTACATTTTTAGATAATTTTAATAACACTTGCAATTTACAAAGTTAAACGATATTTTAATATACAATGATTAATAAATTTGAGATCGTAATTTAACAAAAATATAACAAATATGAGCTTTCATTTAGAAAAAAAGAAGAAAAAAACACCTTAATGGGATTGTTAAGAAATTTGTATTGTTTTTTTTTAAATAAGACTTTAAAAAAAGCAGTTATTTTTTTTCTTTGATTTTTTTTTGAAATTGAAAAAAATCAATACTTAAAAGTACACTAAAATTTTGAAATGATTTTATTTTAATTTTTAACGTTATTTGTCTCTCAATCTAACTTTTCATTACTTGAAATTTTGAAAATTAAATTCACACTTCCTTTCATTTAATTAAATTGGTTTGAACATTCACATGCATAAAGCTGCAATGACTATGAATGTTATGATGAATTTTTTTGAAGCTATTAAAAACAACTTATCTCATCGAATTCTTTCGCTCCAAATAAGTGAACCCATTCCAATTTTTAAAATGTAACACACTAATTAATTCTTCTTATAAACGAGGAAATACCTTAAAATCTAGAATATAATTATTTGGCTCAAATCCAAATAAAAATGTATCATAGAGTGCTGAATTCAAATTTTCAAAGCATTTTGGAAGTTAAAAATCTTATCAAGTCGTTTCAATTTTTTTTTAAAGTTTAATTGTGAGCTAGTGTTACTTCACATTAAGAAAGATGAATGAAATTAAATTGTCTTTCTTTAACTTGTGTATATTTTTAGTCTCGGATACAAAGTATATATTTTTACGGCGTCTTTTAATACATATCCTGTCGTAATATATTTCATTACAAAAATACTTTTTTACCCTTCTTATGCTTTTGTGATGACGATAATTATTTTTATAATTGTTTTTAACGTATATATACATTTTTTTAAAAAGTAGCCATAAATTGGAGATTAGTGATTTGAGCAATTTTTAAAATCAACTGAACGAGTCGGGAAAAAATTAATTACAATTAAAACATTCATTTATGTTTTTTGGAAAAGAAATGTTATTTGCATCCATTTAATTTCACGAATGTTAAATAAAAGAAAGAATTAACAACAAACAAATAAAATTAAAACAATGTAAGGAATGTATACAACAAATTTGGACATTTCTACTAAATATTCAAAACCTACAAAATCGCTTACTTTTTTTCTAAAGAGGCTATTTTCCATAGATTTTAAACAATATGCCTTTAAAAATATAAAGCTTTAATATTCCATTTCATTAGAACTGTTTAAACAAATAGAAACATTAGAAACATGACAAATGTCATGTTTAAAGATAGTGTTAGATTATTGCGGCCCAATGTATAGTTTCCTCACAGCTTTTAAAGAATAGTGAAAACAATTATTTACGATTAATGAAAATAAAATCAGTGTTATTTCAAAATATTTTAAGGGAGAAGTGACTTTCTCAAATTTAAGAACATTAGGTTTCTTGAAAAATAGTGTATAACTTGTCTTGTGTCTTTTTCAGTCTTAATCACAACGCTTAATAGCAGCTATTCTGAGTTCAAACTAACCTCTTTATAATCTTTAAATATATATATGTCTGGAAATGGTAAAAATCGTTCTGCTTTGACAAACAATAAAATTGAGTTATATAAATAGAAAAATCCTAATATAATACCGGAATATGCTGAAGTTTCCTAAATATTAAAAAATAAAATTATGTAGCTTCTCTACATTTTTGTAGGATTCTTTTTACAGCACAAAAATATGCTAACGCTTCTCCGAGTTAACTGGCTGACACACATCCCTATTTAATTGAAAGGAGTAAACAATTCAATGAAAATCAAAAAATAAAAACATTAACAACTTGGAACAGACTCACCATTTATGACACATAAAATACATTTAACCCCCACCCCACAAAAAAATAAATACATAAATAGTTTCAAATGATTAGAGGTACCTTAAACATCGATCCATTTAAAAGTAGAAATTAAATAATTTTAATACAAATAATACAAGAGATTTATGCAATTAAATGCATTATAGCAAGAATTTTCAGAAAGTATATTGTACGCCACAACCACAACAACAATTACAATATGTTAAAAAATCTTTTCATTTACCAGGATCTGTTAATATTTACCTTTAACAAATGTACAATTTACATGATTTACTATGCCATCCAATCTGCATGCTGCATATCTTGCCTTTACATTCACTTGATTTTTAGTGTCGAACTTGTTTTTAAGTGAAATAAGGGCAAAATCCTCGAAAGTATCTGCGCCCTCATCATTTATTTTAACTTCTACTAAACATGGGCTTACTTTACTTTGACATATGAAACGAATATAAATATCTTCATTGTTGTATTGCATTAAAGTACAGTTATCGATAAAATTGGTAATACTCCTGTCATTGACATAAAACATTAAGTATGTGTCAGTAGTTTCTGTAAAAATAAAAATACGATAAAATTAAATATTTAAAAATTAATTGAACATACTTTAATTAACTGTTATAAAACAATATAATACACAATAAAATAAAACACAATTCGGTGTCATTCTTAAATAACTTTTAAGATTTAATTGAAATCCACACTTGTATGCAAGCATTCTGAATAATGACTTCATTGGTGAAAAAATACTTTAACAAAGTGCCACCTGGGGCATTTGGGCACCATGCCCCCCTTGTTACGCCACTGGTTGGGCGAGTGTGTATAAGGAGTACAAACACTGCCTAATTTTCCTTTGTTAAGTAATTACTTTTTTTTTAAGTTAACATTTTTGGCGTCAACTTTTCTTGACCTCCCCCTCCCCTTGTCAACAATTGTCAAAAATTTCAGACCATTCCCCCACTCCCCCCCCCCACTTTTTTTTTGTTGACGAAATTTATGGACAGCTTCTAATTGTGGACTTATGAAATGTCATTGCTCCTAAATAAAAACCTTTATTCTTAGAATTCAAAATGGGCCTAAATCTAAATTCAGTATAACGTCAATCCCCAAAAACCTTTGTGAACCCGTCATTTAGTTCTTCAAAACTATTCAGTCCTCATGGACAAACCTGTAACCAATGCTATTTCCTCACTGCAAAGATAATAGTTTAAAGCATTGGTCCCCAACCTTTTTAACGCCGCGAACGGTAAAAAGTTTGATAATTTAACGTGTCCCATTAACTTGGGGGGGGGGTTATGGGTGGGTGGGGGGATTGTGTGTGTGTGTGTGGGGGGGGGTTCGGCTGCGTTGATTGGTTATAAAGGTATTTTAGTTTGATTTAATTTTATAATTTAATTTAATTGTAATTAAACATGCCTTCAAAATAAAATAATACAATAAAATACTTTTTAAAAAATCTTTTTTTTTAACAAGGACACGCTTTTATTTACATATAGAAAGTGCACTAAAAAGAAGAAAATACACATTTTCTATGATTACAGGTGAAATCCACTGAACATAAAAGCTTAGGGCGCCCATCACAAATCATTTCTCTATGCTACCATTCTTATGCATATAGATAAATATTTCTAATTAATATGATAGTAGCATCTTGAAGCATCTTCAATCTCTTTAGATGCACTAACGTCTTGATCTTCATTTGCTTCTGGTTCTATTTGTTGCACACGAACTAAATCAATATGATTTATTTGTGAATTATGATCGATATCTATGTCACTGTAGAGTTCATTGTTATCAATTAACCATCGTAGCACATTGTAGATTCGTCATGTGATGAGCGTCCTACGCTTCTATGTGCAGTGGATTTCACCTGTAATCATAGAAAATTTTTATTTTCTTCTTTATAGTGCACTTTCTATATGTAAATAAAAGCGTGTCCATTTTTTTAAAAAACGATTTTTTTAAAGTATTTTATTTTCTACTTTTTTAAGTCTAAAATTTTTAAACCGATTTTTCGACCTTATCAATTCAATTTTCATTAGTTAAACTTTATTAAAGTGGTTTAATTTTACGTTGGAAAATATGAAATTTACACATGCTATATAGAGATAAACTAAATTTTAAAAATGCATTAATTAAATTACGGTACATTCGATCGATCTGAAATTTTGACACAATCCAGGATCTATCTGTGGTGAAATTTTGAGAACTTTAAAACCGTCACAAGTGGTGTAATTCTACGTTGGAAAATTTGAAATTTTACATATGCTGTATAGCGATAAACTACATTTAAAAATGCATTAATTTGATTGCGGTACATTCGATCGATCTGAACTTTTGATAAAATGCATTGTCATCTATGATCTAACTGTTGAACTGTGGTACAAATTGTAGATCTCTAGGACCATCAAAGTGGTTTAATTTTAAGTTACAAGATTTGAAATTTTTCACATGCTATATAGCGATAAACTACATTTCAAAAATGCATTAATTTAATTACGTTACATTCGATCGATCTGAAAAGTTTATACAATGCATTGTCATCCAAGATCTATATGTGGTAAAAAAAATTTAGATTTCTAGGACCATCAAAAGTGGTTTAATTTTACGTTACAAGATTTGAAGGATACAACATACAAACAGTGTGAGTTAAATAAAAGCGTGTAATAATAATAAAAATGAATTAAACATTATTTAATATTTTAATTTACTAGAATGTGAAATCAATGAGAACCCTGAACTTGTTTCTCTGCAACGAGACGGTTCCATCTGGGGGTATTGGGAGAAAATGACACCCGAAATGTGCTGCTTATGTCCATTTTGTCTTTTGTGCTTGGGAAGTAGTGCTCAAACTCTTTTAAAAGCATTGACATGTGATCGTGCACCAACTGGAATAAAGAGTGCTCAGGCTCAGTCTCGCCTAGAATCCCCGCTAATGTTTGAAACATATCCAAAAAGCCTTTGTTCACGCGCCGTTCCCACAAATCCAGTTTGGCTTTAAATGCAGCTACTTTGTCAGTCAACATGAAAACAATTGTCATTTTCCCCTGAAGGGATAGATTGAGTTCATTGAGCTGGCTGAATATGACACAGATAAGCAAGTTTTGCGACACATACCTTGTCACTGAAATGTGCTGCCAGCGGTGACTTTTTTTCTGAGAAAAATCTTTGCAATGGCTCTCGTAATTCAAATACGCTGTTTAGCGATTTTCATCTGGACAACCATCTTATTTATGTGTACACAAAGAGGCATCTGTGCTCAGCGTCCATTTCCTCACAAAGCTGCTCATATAGGCGTGAGTTAAGGGCGTGTGCCTTGATGTGGTTATATAACTTAAATGACATTAATAAATACACTGTTGAATTCTGGTGATATTTTTCGGCTTGCCAACATTTTCCTGAAAATGATACAATGCGTAGATTCGCTCTCAGATGCAACCTCCTTAATCCAAGCTGTTAAACCAGACAGTCGTCCGGTCATGGCAGCAGCTCCATCTGTGCAGACGCCGACACAAATGGACCATTTTAGGTGTCTTGATATATAACCAGCCAATGACTTGAACAGTTCAGCTCTCGTGGTGTTTGTTGAGAAAAATAGAGCACAGAACAAATCCTCGTGTACATCCTCATGATAAATATATCTCACATAAACATGTAATATTGCCTTGTTGTCGATGTCTGTAGATTCGTCAACCTGTAGTGGGTACACGGTGATGTGTTAATCCTCTCCAACAATTGTATCTCAATATCTTTGGCTATTTCCTCAATGCGCCTAGTTACAGTTGTAGCTAAAAATGGCACATGTGCTATCTTATTAACAGCAGCCTCTCCTAGAAGTTTGCGTCAAATGTCTGTAACCGATGCAAGATTAATTCTTCACCGATAGTGAATGGCTTTTTAGCTTTAGCAATGCGGTTAGCAACCAAATATGAAGCTCTCAGTGCGTTCTCATTTAATGATGTGGTGTCCCTGAGAAATTTCTTCGTTCACAAAAACGAAATAGGAAAAAACGTAAAAAGAAGTAGATCAGCTTGCCAACATGGGTGACCCATTAACATCGCGCACGACAAAAGAGCTCCAACATAAGACCGCCGACACAGAGCGCAAATATTGATTGTATGCGTTTGTCCGATCTGCGCTGTTTTGTCATTGATGTTCATTGGACGTGGTGCCGCAAAAACAGGTAACAAGCTTTTCCATCTTGTGCATGGAAAGACGCACAATCCCTAGAGAAATGCACATAGTAAATTTAAAAAAAAATTTAATGTTCCTTTGCTCGTGGACCATCAGGCACGTTACCACGGACAACAAGTGGTCCGCGGGCAACAGTTCTGGGACCCCTGGTTTAAAGGATTTGCTGGTATGAAGTCACCTTACTTCTATTTAAACAAATATTGAAAACGCAAAAACTGTAATAAAAGTGTGAACATACATATAAAATGTAAAGAACTTTAATAAAAAATAAAAATAATTGTTAACTTAGTTTTAAAAATATAATGTTACCTGTTATTGATGGATAGTTATATTCATTACTAATTATCACATTATTATGACTTTGGTTTTGTAAAACTGCACGTAAAGTGGCTTCATCAAATTCAATCAATGCCTTTTGTCGAATAGTGATCAAAGAAAAATTTAGTTTGTTATAACAACTCGTTGAACTTTTATTGGTACACTCTTTTTCGAGATCAATAGAAATCAACTGAAATAAAAAATTTATAAAAATTATGTTTATAAGTTAAAATTATAGTCTATATATTTTTGAAAATATTTTTTTTTCATTTTAAATAAACACCAATGAAAATTTACAAGTGGTGAAAAATAAAATTAAATATTTGTTTTTTTAAATGTGCATAGGTAGGGCACATATAAAAATATACATGAGACAAGTCAGTAAAGGTTGAAACTCCTTTCCTGAAGCCCACGAAACATGATTTTTATATTGGCTAATGAAATTGGTACCGTAAAGTTACAAAGTAAAGTTTACGTAATATTGTCCTTGAACTTCAGCTGTAAAAAAAGAAGTTTAGAGCCCGTGGAAATTTTAATGGTGGGCATCTATTTGCAATAGGCATAGGATTATTTGGAAAATGCTTTTATTTAAAAGCGTTCAAGGTTTTTTTGAAAATGTTAAAGTTATGCTTAATTTTTAATTTATCTATATTTATTTCAATTTATCTCATATAGCTTTAAAGTTATCCTTAATTTTCTTTGCTTTTTTATTTTTCGTATTAATTTACAGACATAGTGGGTAAATATTAATAGATTGCCTATTGAAACTTAAGTCATATTTTAGAATTTGAGGTACTATATTAATTATATTGATTATAAAAAGCTGCTTCCCCCCAAACCCAATATTCCTGACATTGACAGCGTGTATTGAGAAAGTCTGTAAGGAACATTTAACGCACAAAAAAAGATTGTGAGATGTATAAAATTGTTGTTTTTTTTAAAGGAAATTCCAGACGTTTAGGGCAATGATGAGTTCTTTTTATATAACATAAACACCCTCAATTATCCATAACGATAAGGGACATCACTCTGATTTTTTTGTTAAAAATTGAAAATATAGACTTAAAAATCATAATCATTTTGGTTTCCAGATTAACATTAGCAGTGAGGTGATCAGCACTGTAAAAAATATTATATAACATCATTGTTTTATCTCACATTTTAAAATACAAGGTGTGCATCGAGAGATGCGTAAAAGGGAACGATGTAAAAAGAGGATAAAAGGATTGTTAGTTATAAAATAATGTGTGTACATTTCAGGAATATTTCGTATTTATCATACAATAATAAGTTACTCGGATTTTAATACAAAAAGAAAAGCCGTAGTCGCCCTACAACCCCGATTATAAAATACTTTGTGTACATTTAAGAAAGTTAAATATATTTCGTATTTATCTAACAAGGACACGCTATCTGGGCTTTTAAAAAAAGGGGGCACCGAAAGCGCCCTAAAAAAATTGGGCGCTGTAAGAGCCACGGCGCCCCAGAACAGCCTAGCACATGTATATGATTTGATAAAATGTAATTTCTGCATTTACACTGGACTTTATAATTTTTTGATTTACATCGGTGCTTTCCAAAGGAGTGCTTTGATCATACTTGTGGGGGCTATTTATTTTTTTACTGCTTTCTGTCCAAAGCTTTAAATTGCAGCAGATTAAATTTTATCAAACACATTTTTAATAATAGTTTGTTTTTTTAAATATAAAAAAATTAAACATCGAAAAACTTTGGTTTTTGGTATTATAAATTTGAAATTACATCATTACATTTACTTATTTTTTGTGTGCCCACTTTAAAGTAAAATAGCGGCTGGATAGCGATGTCAATAAGTCAATTATTGTGCGCTCGCATCACAAGCTGAGGGGCGTGGGATCTAGCCCATGTTAAAGTCATAATAAAAATGCTGATGAATGACTATCGCTAAAAGTCCTCCGCTGACTTGGAGAGGAGATAGGCACCACCAAGGTCTACCGAGCCCCGAGAAATTTCTAATGGACACATTAGAACCCCCTACGACCACGAGGTTAGGGGGGGAAAAAGTAAATGTAAAAAGATTTTAAATTGTAAAACATAAAAGTCTTTCAAGCCATTTAGCTCTTGATACATTAAACTTCAATGACACGATTTGTGAAGAAATTGAATCATGTAAGAAAAAAATATTTAGAATTAGCCTTAAACATTATTAGAGGATTATTCATAGTTTAGAAAAAAAAATTATACTAATACCTTTTATGACAATTTAAATTTACAATTTTATTAGGTATCTTTATTTTTGCTTGCAAAATTACAAATGTAGTGGCGTAGCTAGAACTTTTGCCCCCCGGGGCGGTCTCCAATTTGCCACTCTATTTAAGGGCCGTACATAAATGGCGTCACGCATCTGGGGGGAGGGGAGTCATACATTTGTGACGATGTGTGACGAGGGGGTGTGTTTAAGAAATCTGACTTCACGTCAAAACGCGCACATTTAAATAAAATGTCCACTTAAACATTTGATTAATGACACTTTATTTAACGTTTATGTAAAGCGCGTGTTACAATATTATAGTGCAGCCTTACACTAAAAACATAATTAAATTACAAAAATTCGATTTAAAACGTGTTCATTTTCAAATAGGATTTACGGCTTTTTACGTGGGGGCAAGGGGTGTCAAAGGTTTGTGACGTCATATGGAAGAAGGGGTCTAAGTTTTTGTGACGACGTGAGACGAAGGAGGAGGGGATGAAGAATTCGCCAAAATCGCATGACGTCATTTAAGGATGACCACTTAGTCGATTATATGATGGTTTTTATAAATTAATAAACATGAATAAATAATTCTAATTGAAACGAAGTAAAGGTAGGGAACATATTTACCATTTCGTGCCATATTTATGTAAGTAGTAATAAAAGAGGCCGCATAAGATAATATACCTATAAATACACATTTATAAAAATTCACGATACTTTTTTAAAAGGCAACAAGAAAGCTACTGAGGTCGCAGGTCCCTCCCCCCCCCCTTTGAGACAAAACATATTCCTAATTTATACCCCAAAAAATTAATTAACAAAGAATTTATATTATACATTAGTATGTAAACACAGTTATACATTTACTTTCATAATAATAAAATCGTGTATTATGCTATCAAAATTTACATTATTTGTAATATCTTGTTCTTTGGACAAAATTGCAAGATGTTGTTGTCTTAAATCACTCATTGTGGAAGGAAGATATTTTTTTATTAACTTCAGTTCGGAGAAGCTTCTTTCACAACTAGCGACACTGATAGTAATTCTTGAACAAAATTGATAGCAAAATTACAATGTTGGGTACAGAATTGTCCAATATGTACTGTTGAATAAATTTTAATAGATCAAGGGGGCCTTCTCCCCGCTTTTTTTAACATAATTCCTTTTCTTGTAGTGTATGTATAGCCATAAAAACATGGATCCCTATTCTTTAAATATTGAAAGAATCAATGTCAATAAAGTAATTTACTTGATGTTCAAATGCTTCATTTAGAAGGTTACATGATATTATAAACGAATATTTCCTACAAGGACATGCAACTCGTCAGAGGGTTCTTTTATAGTTCCATCCACAATCGAGGACACATAATTGACTGGGTATTGCACATACCTGAAGATAACATTGTCAAATCCGCAACAGTATTTAGTGTGATTGCCCCCTCCTCCCGCAAAATTTCAGGACCTTCGCAATCTGCGTGGCATGAACCGCAATGCCTTCCAGCAAGATCTAAGTTTGGCCGTGTCCCCTGACCTCTGCCCCACTTTGGATAAGCTGAATGGTGCACTCACTACGCACTGTGCTGGACAAACATGCCCCTGTCACCAGCCACAATGTCAAGTCAACCCTGGTATTCAAAAATAAGGGATGAACTTCGACGCGCCAAGAAAGATCGGCGTGTAGCTGAGAAGACGGGGTTGAAGTCAAGACTTGTAAAAAAGCAAATTTATTCTACTGCCAAGCGACGTGTGATCGTACATCAAGCAAAAACCTCGTACTATTGTAATAAAATACTCAACAAGCAAGTGGTACTAATAGGCAACTATTTAATGTATGTAATAACCTCAGAGGGAGGGGTAAAGCTGTAGTCCTTCCCTCTGTATATCCATTGCATCAACAACCAGACATTTTGTAATTTGTTTACAAACAAAATTGCCAAAATTCGGGCTGAGCTTGACAGAACGATGTTACCACCTCATAATTTATCTCCTGCTTTTGCTGCGAGGTCAAGCTTTGAAATTTTCCAGCCTGTTACGGAAAATGAGGTAAAAGCTGTTATTCTAAAATATAAGCCAACGTCCTGCTCTCTTGGTCCTATCCCCACTCCACTATTGGTTGAGTCATTAGATCTCTTACTCCCAACAATAACCAATATAGTAAATGAGAGTCTAACATATGGTTCTTTTCCCAACTTATGTAAATCTGCTGTAATAAAACCATTGCTAAAAAAAACTAGGGTTAGGCCAAAACAATTTAAACAACTATCGACCTGTGTCTAATGTTTCATTTATATCGAAGGTCATAGAAAAACTTGTCTTAACACAACTTTTTGCTGATCTTACCGACAACACTCTTCTTAGTCCTAATCAGTCGGCCTACAGACCTTCTCACAGCACAGAAACCACCCTTTTGAAGGTAACAAATGACCTCCTACTTGCACTGGACAGTGGGAAAATGTCTATATTGGTCCTCTTAGATCTTAGTGCAGCCTTTGACACCGTCGACCATCAAACGTTGCTAAAAACCCTGCAAAATTATTATGAGAATTCTGGCTCCGTTCTGGCTTGGTTTCGATCATACTTATCTAACAGATCACAGGTGGTATCAGTAGATGGCTGTATCTCTCACAAAGCTGACTTGGTTTATGGTGTGCCTCAAGGCTCCATTTTGGGTCCGGTACTGTTCGTACTGTATACAGGCCACTACTCCTACTGCTCGAAAAAAGCATTCAATTAAAAGCCAATCATTTGCAGATGATACTCAGCTATACACTCACACTGATCCCTCTGATATTGACTTCACTGTCCAATTGATGCAGAAGTGCATTGGTGAGGTAACGTCTTGGATGACGTTCATCAAGCTCAGTCTGAATGACGATAAGACAGAAGCACTCCTATTTTGCAACAATAAATCACGCAGTACTTTGTCTCTTCCTAATTATATTCAAGTTGCTAGTTCTGATATACTGTTCAAAACATCGACAAGGATTCTTGGCTACATTATTTATGACAACAAGTCTACCAACAACTTCATCAATCACATCTGTCGCTCTGCCTACACCTCCATTCGTCAGATCAGCTCAATCCGTCATTACTTAACAGTTAGTGCAACACAAACTCTAGCCTGTGCTCTTGTTCTGGCTCGTATTGATTATTACAATTCTCTTCTGTCAGGTGTGACAAAACAATGCATTGAAAAACTACAGACATTTCAAAATTCAGCTGCCAGACTTGTTTTTAATGGAAAAAACATGACCGTGTTACTCCGTTACTTTACTCACTTCTTTGGCTACCTATACAAGCCCGAATTGATAACAAATCGGGCTGTTCTCTGTCACAACTTCTTTTCTGACTCATCTCCTTCCTATCTTACTGAACTTCTGTCGGTCTACCCACCAAGTAGTCAGCTAAGCTCTTCTGCAGACACACGTATTTTCTGTGTTCCTTAGACACGAACTAAAACTTTTGGTGAAAGGTCATTCTCTTTTTGAGCAGCCAAACAGTGGAATTCTCTACCATTACACATCCGTAGTATTCCAACTAAAAGTCCTTCAAGACTGCCCCTAAGACGCTGTTAAGTACCTGAATATTGTTTGAGAATTGTTAGAAATTTAGAACCGTTGGGGGTAGGTGTTAGACCCAACCAACGCTACGGTTGACCTTGGGTCAAGCGAAGTTATGCAAATGAGGCCGTGATTGGTACCTACTGGAAACAGTCCATCACGTGCCAAGAGGATGAGACGTAGGGTTTGACCAACCAGGAGAAAGTTGTCACATGCACCAGCCATGGGGCAAAGGTTTGCCCAATAGAATTACTAGGAATGTAGGGCAGATGCTATGATGGCGTGGGTGAGCGGTCCTTTATATACTGGGGAGAAACGATGAGGCGTTCTATCTCCCAGATATCCCAGATATCACAGGTCACCCTGAGAATTATGTTCTAAGGGGATAGACTGTGAGGAACAGAGCCTTGCTGAAGGGGTTCAGGTTTGTTAGACTGTTAGACTTATAAAGATATTATTCAAATGTATGTTAGAGTTAGATGTTATTATTCTTTTATGTATTGATTGATTGATGTATTGATATACTGTTAGTCTATATATGTATGTGTTTGTGTGTTTATATTCTCAGCAAGTACGGTAGGGTAGTCTTACCTGCCTACTGTGAAGGAAGTACGGTAGGGTAGTGTTACCTGCCTACTGTGAAGGAAGTAATATAGGGTAGTATTACCTACAGTGAAGGAAGTAATATAGGGTAGTATTACCTACAGTGAAGAAAGTAACATAGAGCTAGAATAGCCAAGTGCAACTTAGTGTTGAAGTGACTACCAGATGTGCTCTACTGGCAAAAGTGGGCAAGACGACCCTGAGCCGTGACGAAGTGAGAACCAGTGCTGAAGACGTAACTGAGGGGGCACGACTGTCATGTCTGGGAACGCCCACTAGAGTTAGCGGTCAAGCGAGATGGACAGGTGGTCAGACTCGCATAAGCATTTTGGAGGCGGAGCCAGGGCCAGGGGTGCGAAGAGGAGAAAGGACCTGGACCAGTATTAGTATTGAAATTGTTAAGTGAAGTTGAGAACACGACATACCTTTATTTTATATGTTTTGTAGCTGAATATTATTGTCAAGATATTCATAGTTTGTAATCAATGCCATTTTATTTGTGTATGTATATATTTAACGGAGTGATTATTCACACAGCTGTGGGAATATTGTCCAGCAATATTCACACAGACGCGCATGCGCATTGGTGTCCATTTGAATGAAAAATAGTTATATTATTAAAATATGCAAAGTGGACGTAAGCGTCGCTAGAGTAGTGGTTAGGAACAGGATTGAGCATTCATTTTTTGATGGTGGATCGAATCCCTGGGCGGTCGGTGATGTATAAATTTTTATCAATTTAAAAAAAAATTAAACCATAAGGAAGGTGCTTGCAGTTTGTATTACTTATTTTTATGAAATTCCCACAAACATTGTGTTTTATTATCTTTCGCCTTTAACCCATGAAAATAATGAGTTTGTTATATATGTGTATGATAATGAACTGTATGACTGTATGACTGTATGTAGGTACTTGGATAAATCATTTTTCACTTAGTGAAAAATCTTTGAGGATTTATATGCCCCTTGTTCAACTTTTTGTCCACTTTAAAATGTAAACAATGCGTATGTGTGTCAGAATAATTGCATTTTTCTGTGTAATTTCTTGATTAAAATGGATGTGGGATATATCATTTTAAAGATAATTGGATGCTGATTATTACTAACTATGTTCTCCAATTTTTTTGTGCTGAATTTTGTTAGTAAAATGTAATTAGATGAGTTACAGTATAATAACTATATAAAATAATCTAAATATCTCTTTCGCTCGCCACCACTCGCGATTTTAATGATAACCACTGTAATCAGCATCCAAATATCTATATGAATTGACAAATCCCATCCCCCCCACACCACGCCCAATATGTTTTTTTTTATTTTTCAAAAAATTCACCACATGGTTTTTTCCTATTTTTCAAGATGGCCGAAACTTCCTTCTATGTACCTCAGCCAATTATCTTCAAATTTGATCTAATCTAAGGGCTAAACAATATTAATAACACTATTTTAAGTTACTTAAGATATAAAAGACTAACTAACAAGCAATATAAATGGATATTTCATTTGCATTTGTAAATCTGACTTTGTTTTCTGAGATATAAAAAAAATGTAAGTTTTTGGGGATACTTGACTACATCAACTAGTTTTAAATAAGTATTATTGTCAATTATTGTTCTCCTTTTCAACACGAACAGTTTGATATGCTTGACTTAATAGTTTGGATAATTATTTTTAAGTTGCGCTAAATTTAAAATATGACATATGCAAATTTGACGGCCATTTTGAATATTAATGAGCCAATCTTGCGTACATCAGAATTAATTTTAGGACGCTTGTTTGGGAAATGATATGACGAATGCGGAAATATATGGTTTGTTATGGTTATCTTCAGTCATTTCTGAAATAACTTTAATTAACTGCCATTTTAAACAGCTGTCTCAGTCTCACTGCCCAATTTTCAGTTTAGTCACTTTTATATTTTCTTATATGTTTCAATTAGCAGAGTTATCCCAAAATAATTCACTAAAAAATCATAACTTTCTTTAGAAATAACCTAAAACGATAAATTTGGTATCAATAAATTGCATTTTTTAAGCCCTTTCTAACCAACTAGATCTTAAAGCTATAGCTTAATTTTGAAAATTTTGTCCAAGTACCTACTGTATGTGGGTTTGTGTTGAATGTAATTAAATTGCATTTAGATAATATAGTTTTTCAGACATAGTGACATAGATTAATGACATTGGTACTTTTCAGATTTAGTACACACATTCTTAATCCTAAGGTGAAGCATTCATGCTATACATATATAACATATATATATATATATATATATATATATATATATATATATATATATATATATATATATAATATATATATATATATATGCTATAAATATAACATATATATATATATATATTATATACATAATATATATATATATTGCTTTATAATAAATAACTTCTATATAAACAATTACAATTTTGAAAAAAAAAGTTTTTTATACCAACTACTAGTTTTAGGAATAATACAATATAGCCTACTATGAGTTAGTATACAGTTTTGTCCAACTATATGAATTCTTTACATGATGAATGCAAGTTAATAAAGTTCATGAAATATAGAATGAAAATATGAAGTTAAATGCAATGGAACTATTGAAAATAGTTTTAGAACAGTTAAATCCATGGTATTTTGGTATGCAGGTCCGCACAGATTCTTGTTCAAATTGATTGCAAATAAAATATTCCAATCACTTGAAGTTGAAGGATGGTTAAAATGACAAAATATTTGTATACCCTACACCAACACATCTATAGCTGTCAATAAGCAATGCTACATAAATAACTAGCAGTAATAAATGAGATATTCCCATATAAATATATTATATTGGGGCCGTCCATAAAGTACGTCACGCTTCAGAGGGGGGGGAAGGGGGTGTAAGAAAGTGTGACAGGGGAGGGGTGGTCCATCCATGTGTGACGTCACGCTGTTTTATATTAAATTTTGATTATTTTGTTAATAAAAAACAAAATTTTTGGTCGAAAGTGTGACGTACTTTAGGGGGGGGGGTGCGAGATGTGTGACAATTTGTGACAGGGGGGAGTTAAAAATGGTCAAAAATAGCGTGACGTACTTTAAGGACGGCCCCATTATCAAAACGGTTGGTAGAAAATGTCACTTTATGACTGGCTTCAAAAGATAGCAAAATGACCGGTACTAAGATTAGGGGCCATTGATTAAATGACGTCACGCACTTAAAAAAAGGGGGGAGTGGGGTTAAGTGTTGAAGAAATGTGACGTCACATCAAAAAGCGCAACTTCAAATAAAAGCTCCTCTTAAATATTGGATTGCTTATAATTTATTTATTGACGTTTTACATGGATTCACGAGTGTTACGATATTAGAGTGCAGACTTAAACATACATACTTAATGATACTTACATAAAAAAAAAGTTACTTGAAAAATATCTCAGTTTCAAATAGAAAAAAACTATAAATATATTTAATTTCCATATCAATGTCATTATCATATGCTGAAGGGGGATGGCTAGAAAACGTCCAGTCATTTTATGACTGACTTCAACAAATAGCAAAATGACGGGTACTAAGATTGGACGTAATAACTACAAGCCAGTAATTTCAGTAATCGAATATTTTTCTTAAACTCATTAAAAATTTTATTATTACAACTATTTATAATACTTTAACTTTAAATGGCCCCATGCCCATTCTTCTATAAAATATTTTGATAATCGTAATGAATAATGATGTTCATGTATAGCCTATTCTACTATAGGCTATAAATTATTAATAAGCCTAATTATAATTTACAAATTAAATACAACGGGCATTAGCTATTAATACTAATACTAATACTAATACTATTAGCCTATCGACTTATAGACTATAGATTAGTATGCTTTTAATTTTAAGTCACTATAATTATATCTGTAACATTTTGTTTTGTTGCTGTGGCTGTGTGAATAACGCTGGACAATATTCCCACAGCTGTGTGAATAACGCTTGCCTATATTTAATGTAAATAAATATTTTCTCTCTGTTGTACACAGAGGTCTAAGTGTCATCATTTAAATGTGTTTAAGTATGTTCGAGGTTAGTATTAATACTTAAAACACTGGGGGCTAGAGCCATTAATTAATATTACCCTAGACAACTAGAGCCTAAGTACTTGGTGTCTAATACCATATAGACATCAGTCCTTAACATTGGGAGCTCGTCCTTAACATTGGGAGCTCGACCTTAACAGTAGCCAGGTAACACTACCCTACCGTACTTCATTCACAGTAGGCAGGTAAGTCTACCCTACCGTACTTCCTTCACAGTAGGCAGGTAAGACTACCCTACCGTACTTCCTTCACAGTAGGCAGGTAAGACTACCCTACCGTACTTGCTGAGAATATAAATACACAAACACATACATATATATAGACTAACAGTATATCAATACATCAATCAATCAATACATAAAAGAATAATAACATCTAACTCTAACATACATTTGAATATCCTTATAAGTCTAACAGTCTAAAAAACATGAACCCCTTCAGCAAGGCTCTGTTCCCCACAGTCTATCCCCTTAGAACATAATTCTCAGGGTGACCTGTGATATCTGGGAGAGAGAACGCCTCATCATTTTTCCCCAGTATATGAAGGTTTGAAGAAGAAAATAGCATCAACTTAATTTGTGATGGATCTTAACCTGATGTGTGATGCTCTTCAAGAGTTATCTGAATTGAGCTTGGACCTACAGCAGCGAAACATGAATCTTTACACCGCGAATCAAAAAATAAAAAGACTCGAACAGGTGTTCAGGGAACGAAGGCAAAGTCCGGGCCCATACTACAGGAATGCAACAGCAGCTGCTGAGCATCTAATGTTTAATGGAATTGTACTGCACAACAGAAACAGCAGAAACGACCCTCCTATTGATGCAAATGTCTTTTACGAGAAATTTAGCTAATCAATTGCGAAAATATTACTTTCTAATGATGATGTTGAACTAGCTCAATGGACTGGCATACTAGATCAGAGCCGTTGGACAGATAACATGAACAAGCAGTTGACATTTGGTGAAACGGAAATTGATAAATTGTGTAGCAGACTACAACTTAAAGAAATCGAAATCATTTGTGGATTACGTGATTATCTTACGGAAATAATATATTCTGAAAGAATTCTTCCTCTGACACATGCTCTTAATACAATTTCAATTTCTTCGAGCGAGTGTGAAAGGGGATTCTCACAAATGAATTTGATAATCACCCCAACGAGAGCTTCGCTTATGACAAAAACAGTCTCGGCACTTTTATTCATCAGATTGGTCGGCCCCCACTAACATATTTTGATCCTACAAAGTACGTAGACGCTTGGCTGCTTCGAGGCAAGAAAAGAAACCGAGATGATTTGTCAGATGAAAACATTAAAAAACTCTGGAAGTTGTTTTAAAGCCTAATACGGTACCAGTATTATAATACAGTAGAATACATTTTTCCACATAAACTATATAGTCAGGTCAGTTTTTATTATAAATAACTTCTTTGAGTCTCTCATTTTATTATAAAAACGTTTATTTCTTTAAATATCGGTACAATAAAATTTTTCTTCAGTAGAAAATTCAATTATAGACTATTATATTATTTTCTGACATAAGTTAAAAAACAGATGTGAAATGAGTTCCCAAACATTTTTCGCTTGAAAAAAAGGCACTGATTTCCCCCACTCATATTTTTTTATCCTTCTAACACTCCGCGTTCAGTTGATATCTTCAACACTTCACAAATTGTTTGGCTGATATAAGATCTTTTTTCTATTAGCACATCTCTTTGTTCCATGCAATGACGAGTTCACATAAATTGAAATAACATAGAAAAGAAAAAAGATTGCATTGAACTGAGTAAAATTCCAGCATCTGATCTCTTTTTTACTATTTACTTATTCAGTTGTCAATTTTTCCAAGACGCTTGAAATTTTAAAATATGTCCTTTTAAAAATTAGTTATGCCTAATGTGTTGTTTATAAACGGAGAAATTTGAATATTTTCATATTCTTGTCATAAATCTTAATAATTTTTCATAAAATATACGAAATTCAAATTATTTACGCACTAATTTAATTGAATAGGATTAAAATTTTTAACAAATAAACGTATTTTAATGAAAACAACAAATTATGTGTGCTACTCTAATGCAATAAAAATAAAATAAATTAAATTTTTAATAACCCACCTTACAATAACTTTCTGAGAACAGAAACAGTAATATAAATTACTACTTGCAAGTTAAACTCAATATTTGAACCACCATTCCTTGTAGGTACTTGTTCGCGCATCATTCTGCGAATGTCGAAATTCCACGCAAAAACTATGGTGGCGATATGTATGGCATCTGTTCGTCTACGAAAGACGATAGAGTTATCATTATTATTTGCAGCTCTTGGTGTGGCTGATGAGACCAATCCTTGAGTGGCAGTCTCTTCTGCATGAAACACACACAAAAGCAGTGGGGCAGTGTTGCCTGGTCTTTCTCCTCGCTCTTTTCCCGACTGCTTCTGCCCTAGGTTGCTCCTCTGCTCTTAGTGATACTTCTTTCACTATAGCCCGCCACATGGACCTACCTATCCTCTGCCAGGTTTTCCCAGTTTTGTATATCAATGTTGGCTACTTTCATGTCTCTCTTGCATATGTCCACGTATCTGAGACATGGCCGACTAACCGACCTTTACCTGTCGCCAGCTCGCTGTAAAGCACATCCTTGGGTATGCGACCAGTTTGCATCCTCTTGACGTGTCCAAGCCAACGGAGGCGTCTTTGGCTTAATACTGCTGCAATACTACTCATGCTTGCTTGAGCCAGGACCTCTGTGTTGGGGACTTTCTCTTGCCATTTGATGTCTAGGATGCGGCGCAGGCATCTGAGGTGGAAGCTATTGAGCCTTCTTTCATGCCTGGTATAGGTGGTCCAAGACTCGCATCCATAGAGGAGTGTGCTCAGTACGCATGCCTGGTATACCTGCAGCTTAGTCCTTGCTGTGAGTTTGGCATTGGACCATACTCTTTTGTACAGTCTAGCCATACCAGTTGCTGCCTTCCCTATCCTACTACTTATATCATCTTCCAGTGAGAGGGTGCTCGAGATGTTTGATCCCAGATAAGTAAAACTGTCAACAGCATCCAGGTTGCAGTCGTCAATGGTGATAGTCGGGAGAGAGGCAGCATCCTGTGCCATAATGTTGGTTTTCTTTATACTTATGGTCAGGCCAAACTCTTTGCAGGCAGCGGAGAAGCTGGATACAAGGTTCTGCAGGTCGTCTGCTGTGTGGGATATTAAGGCGGCATCGTCTGCAAATAAGAGCTCGCGCAGCTAAATCTTCCTTATTTTGGTCTTGGCTCTAAGTCGGGCAATATTGAATAATCTCCCGTCAGCTCTGGTGTGTATAAATATAGACTAGATGTTGTTCTTGAAGGCATACTGCAGTAAGATGGAAAAGAATATTGCGAATAGAGTAGGTGCCAACACGCAGCCTTGCTTTACTCCACTACTTACTGGGAAAGCCTCAGAGGTGGCACCGTTATAGCACACTGTGCCCTGCATGTTTTCGTGGAATTGCTTGATGATGTTAAGCAGATGTGTAGGGCAGCCTATTTTAACTAAGATCTGGAAAAGGCCGCTTCTGCTGACAATATCAAAAGCTTTAGTTAGGTCGACGAACGCGATGTATAGAGGCATATGTTGCTCCCTGCATTTCTCCTGCAGCTGGCGCAGAGAGAAGATCATGTATATGGTTGATCTTCCGGCTCGAAAGCCGCACTGCGATTCTGGGAGTGCACGTGATGCTAGGGTCTGCAGGCGTGTTAATGCAACTCGGGCGAAGGCCTTTCCAACTATACTGTGGAGAGAGATTCCATGATAGTTGTTGCAGTCACTCTTGTCTCCATTATTTTTATACAGTGTAACGATGTTGGCATCTTTTAGCTCATGTGGTATCTGCCCCTGTTCCCAGCACAGAGTGAGGAGGTCATGCAAAGGCTGTAGAAGTATTTCTTTTCCACATTTGAGAACTTCTGGTGGAATTCCATCATTATCAGGGGCTTTCCCGCAGGATAGGCAATCTATGGCTCTACTTAGCTCGACCATTGTGAGTAGGCTATCGAGCTCTTCCATGACCGGCAGGTCTGGGATATCGTCTAGGGCAGCAGTTGAGACATGGTTTATAGTTGCGTACAATTCCAGGTACTGCTCGATCCACCGTTTGAGTTGCTTGTCCCGATCAGTGATAATTTCCACTGCTTTTGACATTAAGGGTGCTGTCTTGGAGGTCAGAGGGCCTGTTGCTTGTTTTATATTCTCGTACATAGCCTTTGTATCGCCTCTATCAGCAGCTGACTGTATGCTGGAACTTAGATTGAGCCAGTACGTGTTAGCGTAGTGGCGAGCTGCATGCAGGGCATTTTTCTTGGCGCTCTTAAGTGAATGTAGAGTTTCTGGACAAGGCCTGTCTTTATAGGCTAAAAGATCCTTTCTTTTTGCATCGGTGACATGCTTCATTTCCTCCCAGTGGGCCTCAAACCAGTCTGCACTTTTGCGTTATCTCTTGCCGAATGCCGCAATAGCTGATCCATATATGGTGTCCCGCAAATGTGACCACTTGGACTCAATAGTGTCTACTGGTGGCATTTGTACAAGAGCTTCTTGTAGTCTCTGGGTGTATTCTGCTGTTCTCTCTAGATTCTTGGTGGAGCAGATGCCTATGCGTGGTTTTCACTTGTTTTTGTTGCGGTACAATTTCTTTGGCAGTAACCTTACCTTGCTAGCCACTAAGGAATGATCTGTGTCGCAGTCTGCACTGTGGTAACTGCGTTTGAGGAGGACACAGGCCAGTTGTGTGCGTCTTGTGATGATGAGATCTAGTTGGTGCCAGTGTTTAGAGCGGGCATTACTCCATGACACTTGGTGGATTGCTTTGCAGTTGAAGAAAGTATTTGTGACACATAGTCCATGTAAGCAGCACATCTCTAGTAATCTCTGCCCATTTTCATTTAGCCTGCCTCTTCCAAAATAACCGAGGCAAGTTGGCCAGGCCATGTGATCACTTCCAACTCTTGCATTGAAGTCACCAAGGAGATAGATTGCTTCATTGGTGGGTATGCTGGCTAGTGTTTGATTGATATCTTCATAGAACTGGTCTTTCGCTTCTGAGCTCTAGGATAAGTTTGGAGCATAAGCACTGATGATGTTGGCTAATCCTGAGGATGTAGATAGTCGTATTGTTAGTATTCTTTTAGTGCCCTTTGTTGGGGGTTCTATGGAGGAGCAGAGTCTATTTTTTATGGCAAAACCAACCCCATGTTTCCTTGGTGTGTCCATTGGTCCACCCTGCCAGAAGAAAGTGTAGTTGCATTCTTTTATTGTACCACTTTCTGGGAGTCTAGTCTCCTGAAGGCAGCCAATGTCGATGTTTAGTCTAGCAAGCTGCCTATCATTGATGGCTGTCTTCCTGGCATCATCAATAAGCTGCAGGTCGGCATTAATGCCTGGACACATAGTCCTAACGTTCCAGCTTGCTAGGCGAAGAGCTGGAGTCTTCTTATCTTTTTATTTTTTATTTCTAGGTGCAGTATTTACTGGCCTACTTGTTGAGAAGTTCCTCTGAGCTCCACGCACCGAGTGGAGCAGGTAGGCCATGGCGGGATAGCACCTTATTGGCTGGGGGCTGCCCAGCTTGAGGCGGGCGGTAGCGATCCATTGAGACATGGTGATCTCTCCCACCGTCAGAAGCAACCCCTGGCGCCTAGCTCTACGCCAATTTAGCTATGGCTTATAACCGGTAAACATGGTGATCTCTCCCACCATCAGAAGCAATCCCTGGCGCCTAGCTCTACGCCAATTGAGCTATGGCTTATAACCGGTAAACATGGTGATCTCTCCCACCATCAGAAGCAATCCCTGGCGCCTAGCTCTACGCCAATAGAGCTATGGCTTATAACCGGTAAACTGCTGCTTCCCGTGTTGTGTTCACACCTCGAGGCGATGCTGGAGTGTCCTCTCCAGTAAAGATAAAGTCTGGGCGTGTTACTATGGAGAACCAGCTGCTGCCCAAACAGCAGATCCCCCCTCTCCACGCCAATGGTGGATCCAATGGAACGACTAATGTCGATACGGCTTGGCACCATTCGCGTCGCAGGAGCTGCCGGAATGCAATCTGTTTCAATAGCAGACCGCCTTAGGAGCTCCATTTCCTGATTTTCTGTCGGGGTTTACTCCCCTAGCCTTTCCCATGAGGGTTTAGCCGCAAGGCAGCGGAGGTTTAGAATAAGAGTTTCCCTCTCCTAGATGAGCTACCGACCATGGTTAACGAGTCTCATCTACCCGAAGGTACTGGTTTTTAGGCACCAGTTGACCGCCTTCATCCCTTCTCCTGTTAGTAGAAACATGGTCCGCCGGGCTTTTGTGTGAGCCACGCGTGAAGGCCAGGAGCTGGATTTTGGTTGACAGAGGCATTAAGAGACGCAAGCCTTTTAGGGTATTTCTAGAGGAGTGGATGCTTATCTTCCACCCCCGCCCTGGCAATGACAACCTTGGACCACGGTGGCGATATAAAGCACATATTATTCGCCCCAGTGGTAATTTGTTTTTTTTAGCAGTTTTCTTATAAAAGCGTCATCTGTGACGTATACTGCTTAATTTTCCAAAGAAATCGATACCTTTTTTGAACCATTAAAAATTTTGAACGGTTTTAAGTTAGTTATAACATTCACTCTGTAATCAAACAAATGTTGTGCGAATCCGTTATTTAAGACTCTAAACTACAAGTATTTTTGTTTCACTCGGGTTTTCCCCCTTTAAAAAAAGGGCGGTTGTCGGAAAGGGTTGTACTTTTCAAATGCCCACAAATGCTGCCCCTAAATGTGTGCCGCCCGGGGCGGACGGCCCTCTCCACCCTCCCTAGCTACGCCACTGTACAATCTCAAAATTTTAAAAATAAATTACAATTTAAAAAACAACAACAATTTGAATAGTACTTACCAGGTTGAACTCATATTCATGTTTTTTTTTCACTTCAAAATTCACATTTGTAAATGATTTATTTTGATAATTTACCACTTCACAAAGAAAAACACTCATATCTTTGTTATTGATCAGACCATTATGACACTTTGTTTCACTGTTTTCCTGATTGTACTTCAATAATTTTAGTTCTGTTCCTTGTACATAACCTGATTAAGATACAAAATGTATTTAAAATAAATCTTATTATAAAGGGAAATTTCTTTATTGTAGCATAATAATACCAATTTTATTATTTTATTATTTTTTAAACCACTAAAAAAGTAATGAAATATTTTATTCTAACGATTTTAATAAAGCTTTATTAATTAGATTAAGGCTATGTACTTACAATAGTGGATGAAAATGCAGAGCATTACAGGGAATACCATTTTATTATTATTACATCAATTAAAACTTTTAGAGAATACGAATCTGAAATGTAAAATAAATAATTTAAAAACAGAAATAAATAAAATTGAAAAAGAATGTTTATCTTTATTTTGTATGATACTAACGTATGGTTTCCTTCCATTTAAGATACACTCTATATTTATTTTTGTAGATTAAATCTCTTAGGTCTCTATCAATATGTTGAAATATAGACAAAACAAAATGGTATATATATACATATGTGTGTAAGTGTGTGTGTGTGTGTGTGTGTGTGTATAAAGATAGCTTGAGAAAGAGAGTGAGAGAGAGGAGAGAGGAAGAGAGAGTGAGAGAGATTGTTGTATTCTAATTGTGTCATGCTATAATGGAGCTTATAAATATTCAAATTATTCATTTTGTGTAAATATTATCATTAGATTCATATTTTATATTTGCTGGTTTAAGTTGTGGCTTATTTTTTTAAAAAAAATATATGCAAATATTTATTAATTAATGTATTGTATATCGTTTCTGCGTCACATGTAACAATTAGAAGTGACGCAATGTTCAAGCTGTTCCCAAAGAAATATTGAATTAATATTGATTTTAATATTCTTTTAACTGAAATGTTTCTAACTTTGGAAAAAAAATATCTTACCTAGTCTGTTGTACATTAAATAATGTTTTTAATTTTGTAAAGATGGCAATCTCATGTCTTGCAAAAATTTTAATATTTTTTAAGAATTAAAATTTATAATTCAAGCAGCACATTTTTATTAAAATTATATGGGAGATAATATACATTTTCTTCCAGTAACGGCTGAATACAGTTACATATTTGGCTTCTAACTTACGATATAGACTTATTAGAAAACTTGTTTTAAAAAACTACACGACACTCCACGTTTTTTTAAAAATAATTAGCACTACATTGACTTATAAAAGAAATAACGAAATAACAAAATTATACTGCAATGTAAACTCA
>CALYLW010001002.1:17500-22500 GCA_944989445.1 Ampullaceana balthica | reverse complement strand
TAAATGAAACTTTGTCCATCCGGGAAACGTTAGCACGTACATGTTGGAGGTCGGCAATCAACCAGTACTGAATTCCTATTAGACATCTAGATTGTATTGAAAAATACGATTAAGAATTCATTTAAAAATATGTGATCGCTTTGTGAAATGTAATGTTTAAATTTGTAAAGATTTCTTGTTTGTTAGGGAAATAATAAAATTTATTTTAGTTGAATTTGGCAAATAGTTTTGTGTGTCTACATAAATAATTATATTTAATAAATATATGTATTCATACTTTTCTTTTCATAAGTTTGTTATCTTGACATTTAAACAGGTTTCACTTTTAACTGCAACCCAAAAATAAGTATGTTTCCATATAAACAAAGTGAAAGCAACACAACTTGTGACACTGGCGTTAACATAGGAGATAAAGTTGTATTTAAAGGAAACGTGCATTATCAACAGGAATGTGAAAGTTTTCATGTTCAAATTCAACATTTTAGATCAAAGGACGGAAAATTTGTTTTAGTAAGTTTCATATATTTAAACTGCTTTGAGATCCTGAAAGTAATCTGCAAAGTTCTATCTCTTACTCCCTGTTCACTCTCTATTTTCATCAAATTTTATACTTCTGTCCATTTCTCTCTATTCATCAATCCCTCTAGTTTAGGGGTGGGCAAACATTTTCTACGGAGGGCCGCATTGAAAACTTTATTGTTATTGGCGGGCCGCATATATATTTTGTCTTTTTTAATTACAATTTACAAGTATAAAATATGTATTAATATATATAACCATGTAGTTGTCATTTTATTCCATAATCATACTCTATTACACATGCACATTACATTATAAAATACGAACTGAAACAGTTTCTATTTTGATTAAAAAATAATATTTCTGGTTCAACAAAGTTTATTGTTACCTGGTATAATAACAATGAAGAATAAAGAACATAATTTACATATAAGCTGACCAAAGGGTAACATTTTAATTGATAATAATTTTGTAATTGTTAACGATGTTGGATAATATTCTTGAACTGTGGAACCAGTTTACTTATTATGATTCACATGACTGCATTCAAATTGCAGTCAGTCAACATCGATCTGTTCCTAGGGTTTATTTTTTCATGCAAGAAATGCTAACAGATATATGTGGACACTAGTAGTGACAACATTTTGGCAGCAAATTTTTTAAAGTGTGGAAATGCTGCTGCTGGCAAAAATGAATAAAACTACAGCAGAAGAATTGACTTGAACTTCTCCTTCATGTCTGCTTGTAGGTCAAGCATCTCTAACTGTATATCCTCTGGGGCTAAATCAGCTTCTGCACTAAATGGCAAACAAAGGATATTGAAGAGTTGTTGCAGGTTCTTGAAGTCTTTAAACCTCCTTTCAAATTTCACAGCCAAGGCATCCAACTGAGTATTGTACTTGTCAGGGATTTCACCAGAAATGGTTTTCTTTTTCAGCAAAGGAATATGGCAAAACCTGTTTTCACCTGCTTGCCTGGAGAACAGGGAGAGATTTCCGTGAAATGATTTAACATGCACATCAATTTCATGTACAGCAAGCTATTACTCTGAAGTTTGACACTCAGTTCATTCAAGTTTTCCATAATATTAATAGTAAACACAGTTTTGATTTCCACTAATCATTAACAATGTTAGTAACAAAGTGACAAACAAAACTCTTCATCTCCTGGAACATAACTAATTCATCACTGAGATCTCACAATCACCTCAATATCTTAACCAGGCTCAACGAGCGGACACTGATGTGGTAGATAATATCATAATATCCAGTTTCCAAATCCTCCAGCAGTGCCCTGATTTGCCTCAGGTTAAGTGCACTGGCTCTAATGAGGTTTAATACACTGATGACTGGGTCAATAACATGCCTGAGACTCAACGCATCTTTACACAGACTTTCCTTATGTATGACACAGTGGAGAGATAAGAGTGTATGGTCAGGATGTTCTTCTTCAATTTTTTCCCCATCAAATTCACCAGACCTAAGTTTTTCTAGTCAGAGCACGCGCTCCATTGGTTGTTAACACTTGCCTTCTTGTTCCACATCAACCCAATTCTTTCAACAAAGTTCTCAACAGCATTGAATAAATCCTGGCCTTTAGTTATGTCTTTGATAGGCCCAACACTAAGTAATTCTTCGGTAAGCTCAAAACCAGTGTTTATTCTCCATATAAATACCATCAGTTGTGCTACGTCTACGTCCTGAAAATCGGTACTTTTGTCCAACGCAAAGAGTATCATAAACAGTCTTTGATGGCATCTCAAAGTTGGTGTATCTAAATTATTTTTTCAACACGCTTGACTACAGTTGATAGCAAAAATAAATATCATGTGATTGATAAAGAAAAGCTGTCAAATTTTGTTTTCTGTTCTTAACACATAATTATTGTTGCATCTCACAAACATTTTTTGATGAACTCGCTGTCAGAGAAAGATTTGTTCCTTTTTACAATCTTATGGGACATCACCAAACTGCCTTCAGTTGCAGCATCTTGTAATAAAGACTGTTAGGTGAAAACAAATTCCTGCTTCTTTTAATTATTAACAAAATCCTGTCAATTCATTTCTCTCTTTTCGTTCGTTAAAGTGTGCCCGAAATCCAAATGTTTTTTTTTGCTGTGTCCTTTTAAGTTGTAATCTTTAAAGACGCTCACACACACGTCACAGCAAGCAGACTGATTTGCTGCCAACGCCCGTGAAGCAATATTTAGCTGTCCATTTTTCATTAAATACACGACATTTGTACTTAATATTTCTTTTTTTTTGGCAGCACGCATGGTTAAATAAATGTCTATTCGCTTTTAAATAGCAATTTATTATATGTAAATCGTAAACAGAAGAAACTTCCCGATGAGCTGAAATGCAGTTTTAAAAAAGGAAATTAACTATAAAAGACTAACGATCACAAATCAATTCTGGAGCCATCAAACCGATTTAATATCCCTAGATTTGTGTCAAATATTCGAATCAAAATTTTTAAAATATAGCAAAAATTCTAAACAAAGAAAATTAACATCGACATAAGATCGCAACATGGATATTCCTACGGGCCGCATGCGGCCCGCGGGCCGTAGTTTGCCCACCCGTGCTCTAGTTTATTTTTTTCAAATCACATATTTTCGATAATTATCACTTCTGTTTATTTGATTTAATTTGGTTTAGAGTGGAGTTTAAAGAATTGTTCTTTGTAAATATTAGCTTGTTTAAACGACAAAACAGTCAAGTTAGTGTAATGCTGATTTAAAAAAAAAGAAACGTTTACTTTCAGCTTGAAAGATTTTCCAGCGACGAAGATTGCAATGGCTCGATTTACGTTGATTGTAAAACTATCTCAGTAACAGTTATTGAGTTTTCGATAACAATTAAAGCTTCGGATGACTACCGTGGTGCAAAAATACGTGGAGCTATAAAAATGAAAGAAGAAGATCTAGTATTTAGTGAGCCTGTAAATTTTCCAGATTTAGAAGGTATTTATTATTTATATTAAAAGTTATGTTTATATCTAATGAACATGATAGTCATACTTGAAGATAAAGTAAGTGTTATAAAGGAAATATTATTTTGGGCATGAAATTTGTCATTATTTAAACATAATTGATCTTAATTATGTTAACTATTAATTTTTTTAAAAATGTATTCCTAGATTATTTATTCTTTTAGATATACGTAGAAAGAAATATATATTATCTTGTATTTAATCAAAGCATCTTTTACTTTTTCATTTAAATATATATGAATAGTCATTTTCCAATTTTATGTACCATTTTTGAGGGGTTTTATGATTTCTGTTCCACTTTCTATTATATTTATCAATCACAATCTGTCTCGTTATTCACTACGCTTATCTTCTTATCTTATCTGTTACAGACGCTCCTTCTATACAGAAGATTATTGCATCACTACGCTTATCTATGGTTTGTCTCTAGTCCTTAATTAATTCTTGTTAGAGTTTTAAATGTTGATAAAGTGTTGGTTTTCCTGTTTCCTCGGCATACCTATTTCACGCCCGAATTCCGGACGGGAAGAACGATAATTTGTATGTGTTTGTTCTTGCATACAGAATAAGAAACGTGTTTTTATCCTTATGTATATTTGAGGGTTGTATTAAGTTATCTTTGTGTTGTATTTATAAATTAGAATTAATTGCTTTATGTATAATTACTACTTTTTTTCTAGGTTCGTCTAGACTCTAGTTTTTCAAGGTCTAATCATTCAACCAATGGTGTAACTCTTGTCAGTCTAAAATATTCTCCAGTAATGAATCTGGCAGTTTCTTTTTGAATTTGTTATAATTTATCAATGTTTTATTGAGTAGATCGTTCCCATACAGAAGATGCATATTTTATTACAGGTCTTGCCAAAGTGATGTTGCATTTTAGTTTAATATATCTATTACATTTGTAAAAGTTTCCTTTTATAAAGCCTAATGTTTTGTTTGCTTTTGTTTAACTTCATTGACATGGGTATTCCATGATAGTTTCTCATTTATTATGACTCCTAAGTATTTTTTTTGTGCATGTTTAGTTTGGGTTAATTCTTTTCCATGAATGAAATATTTTTAATTGAATTGTTTCTTTTTCTTTGTTACTTTTAACAGTTGACACTTTTCTGGTTGGAAAGACATACTCCAGTTAGTTTCCAATTTTATCGATTTATCTAAGTCTTTTTGTGGGATATCTTCTGTTAATGAATTCTGTAAGTTGGATTTAAAAAATATAAAAAAGACGCATTTGAATGATCGCAGTTAAATATTAATGTAAAAATCTTTTAATTTTTCAGATTTATCAGAGGAAGATGTATATTTAACAATAAATGAAAAGAATATTTTAAGAAGCACTGAAAATTGTAAAGAGGTTTCACATTATAACCAGATAAATTTATTAGCACATTGTAAGAAATATAAAATATTACCATGTGTTCTAGAATTACGTACCAAAGATGGTACACTTTTACAGAATAACACTATTACTAAAGACCTCAAAGA
>CALYLW010001002.1:0-15000 GCA_944989445.1 Ampullaceana balthica | reverse complement strand
AAAACGAATTTATTTTAGACTCCTTAACTCGAAGATTTTTGGCTTCGAACCTCCCTTAGTAGAATCTTTCAGGGCGTTTGGGTTATTATCCTGGGGTGAATTTAACACAACACATACTTATTCCATCCCACTGTGGAGGGACAAAAATGGGGGAGGGGAGGGAAGGTGTCTCCTATAACAGGCTAGTGTCTGTATGTCAAAGCAAGTTGACTTCCTTTCATAAGAAACATTAGACACTTCCTCTCTTTCCTGTCAAGCTTACTAGGCGGTATGGCTGTCCCCCCTTTCAATATAAACATTGTTCTAGAATAATCTTCGCCTATATATTACGCCATTTTCCCTACCTCGAAAACTCCCTAAGTCGAATTTTTTTGTCAGGTTCCTTTTAGTTCGACTTACAGAGGTCCAACTGTATATATATATATTAAGGTTTACTGAAATGCATTTTTGCCGCGATATGAGTATTTGTTAGGACAAAAACCAGTGGCCGTATTTGATGATGTCATTATTAAATTTATGACCCGTAATTTTTAAAAAAATTAAATATATTAAACTACTGGTTTAATTAAGACAAACGTAAATTAAGAAACAAATCGTACAGCTTTATTTGAATTATAAGTGTGTGTCGATTACGGTCTTCCCTATTTTTATTTCATCCTTCTATGTCCCTTTGCTTTATGTTTCTTTCTTTTCCTCGTAAACAAAGCAGGTATATGGATCGGATTTTTTTAAAAAAAGATAGAGTAAGTTAATACCGCAATAATATTCGGGATAAAATAACACATCCAAACTTTAAAAAAAAATAATAGTAAAAAACAAACATTTAAATATAGATTTAGATTATTTTATTATTTTTACAAACTACTTTAATTTAAACAATATTTGGGGTATACCGAGTAGTGGCTGCCATGTTTTGCCGATACCAAGTACTGATACCGAGTACTTAAAGAAGTATGAATTTGTTAAAATTATGTTACATTTTATGAATCGCCAACATTATATTTTAGGATTTGTAGTTTTAATGTTACGAATTTTTAAAGTGCCGTTCAAGTTGCATTTTACCTCCCAGATTTTGTGACCATAATTCCGCTATTCATGTCACACATTTTTTCTCTCGTTTTATTAATAATTTTATTTTCAGGAGCAATGCTATAAATAAATAATTATTTCTTTATTTTGTTTTAAAATATTCTTTATTAATAACTCATTTAACTTTGTATAAAAAGTAAAATTTATATTTGAACGAAGCTTCTAATGTGTTTACAAGTTCCAGTTCACATATCTATCAGGTCCTACATATGAATGAATGACAAAGCGAACAGTTCTCTATAAAAATGTACAAATGAAATATAAACTCCTTTTAAACCTTCAACTTTAACTTATAATTAATTCTAACCAATAGTTAAATGGCTTTTGCACATGGAATGAAACAATGAGAACAAAGCAATAGTAATAGAGTCAAAATGAGGTTGAAGGATGAATGGTTGTCAATGACAAAAAGTTTGCACACGGTACATTTTGTTATTCCAAACGAAACTAAATAGTTTAGACATCTGCAATTCTGCGTGCTTCTTTGCTTTTAGAGCAATTACGGTAAACTCGGCATCGGCATCACTTACACAGTATAAGAAAATCGGCCGATACCTAAACAATATTATAGCCCATGGCACGCTGTTTCGTGGTTGTCCATATTAATACTAGGACTCTTTTGATATTTTTCAATACAGATATCGGAAACGATATATTAATTTGTTAAGATATTTATAAATATAAACGCTAGTTTCTGTTTTTATAAAAAAAATTCTTCAAAATTTCTCTATTATGAAATGTCGGTGACGTCAATATCGGGACCTTTACATCCTACCAATACCGATATTTCCGATATACTGATATATACAGGGAGTCCTCGAGTTACGCTGGTCCCGACTTACTCTGTTTTGTGGTTACGAACGCGCCCTTATATAATTTATAAACATAAAAAATAGTATTACGCGACATTCCGTCTCTTTTTTAAATCCTTTATATTAACTCGTGGTGTCTGCTTGCGCCCTTGATTGCTTGCTTGCTTGCATGCTTGTTGCCAAAACTTTTGATTGATTTTTAACCCACTTCCTTGTAAGCTAGCAAGCTGAAAATTTGCACGCAATTTTGTACCGATAATAAAAACAATGTAGCAAAATCTTCTTATCTTATCTTATCTGTTTTAGAATCTCTTCTTTACAGAAGATTATTGCGTCCTACGCTTATCTATCGCATCAGATCGATCGCATGTACTATAATTAAATTATTGATTTTTTAGATTATTTTATTTATTCCTATGTATCATGCTATTTTTGAGATAGAGCGTCGTGGTGCGTATTATATTGCACAACCTTTCTGTTGCGCAATAAGGTGCGTATTTTATTGATAACTCTTTTTATAAACATATTCCTGATCGGTGCGCATTATATTAAACATGTTTTACGACACAACTGTAATTTTGTAATTTTGGATGTTCTTGCGCTGCGTATTAAAATGAACATTCTTTTAGTTACTTCTCATACATAAAGGATTTATAGTCAAAAAATTGGTTTTTTATGTTTTGAAAAAAAAATATTATTTAATAATTTAAGCTCCCTTAGTATAACACGGGTCTATGTGACCTTTTGGTCCAACTGAGATATTTGTGTTTGAAAATTTGATTTTAGTAGGCCTATATAGAGTCAAAAACGTGTTAATCTGTACTTCCTACAAAATTGTCTCAAGATACAGCTTTCATATTTTTACCATGATAGATTAATACATTGACCATAACCCGGTGGCTATAATTCACTATTGTCAGAAATTCTTCTTAGAACCTTGTTATTTAATTTAATTCATGTTGTATGGACTTGTTTTCTTTTTTTTTAAATACTATATTATGTCATTAAAATTAACTGTTAAATTTTTATAGCACTGTACGTACGGCATTTTACAGTACATATGTAGATATATTTTAATGCTCCAATTTACATTGAAATTTGGGTTGTGACGTTTCTTAAGAATGGATCAACGGACATATATATATATATATATATATATATATATATATATATTTCAAATTTTTGGCTTTAATCGAAATTAACGTTTAATTAATCGTTAATTTTTCTAAAGTTAACGATTACATTTAAATTAATCGTTAACAGCCCTAATTAGACAATATAATTTGCAATGTCTGTCCGTGACGCTACTAATTTTAGAAAGCAGCGCACCAAATTACTGCACCAATGCATCAAAAGGTGTGCAAATTAAAGATACGCTTTAAAAAAAAATAGTATATGTAGTCATTGTTTTAGCTGATATTTTAATTTTGGAAAAGGGAAAAATGTAAAAAGAGGATTTGATGATGGTTAATTATAAAATAAAAAAAAATAAAAAAGGGGGCGCCATAGGTACCCTACAACCCCTATTATAAAATACTTTGTGTGTATTTCAGAAAGATTAATATTTCGTATTTATCCAACAAAGACAAGTTAGTTGGGCTTTTGAAAAAGTTCGGTGCCGTAGGCGCCCTAAAAAAGTGCCTTTTTACAAAATAAATAGATTTCAGCTGAAAACTTCCGTCATTTTTGACGGGTGATACTCTAGTATATATATAGTTAAGTCAAAAATTAAAATTTATTATGTCATAAGTAACACTTATTAAACTTTCTTGTTGAAAATCTAAATAATACTGGAATGTATCCTTCTTATGTAATCTTTTAAACTACGCAAAAAGACAAGTGTGTTAACATTATTTGGTTCAAGTGATGAGCGGATCTAATTGCCAATATAACCAGCCGAGCTAAACAATCATTCACATGGAACTGAGGTAACTGGTATGCACAAAATGGTATTGGCTAGGAATGACATTATCGGATATTGGTGTTTATTAAGCGTCCAACATTGTAGAGGGTTGAAGGATTCAGGAACTTTCACCTCCATTTTGCAACGCAGTAATTCATCAGAAGAGGTGTCGTGATTTTCTTTCTCTGAGTCAGAATCCATTACTGCCATTAGCTTAATACGCTTTTCATTTGGTTTGATAAGTAGGTGAATTGTTAGAGCCATGGTAGGCAAACTTTATCAACATTTCGAACATTCCCGCCAGTCAATAGTTTAAAACAAAAATGTTCGTGTAAGCGTCAGGAAATGTATTATTTATCGGCCACTATTTTTATATATATATATATTTTTTTACATTTTGACTTTCGATAATTTGAAAGTGATGGGTCGATTAATCGTAGAAAAAGAATTTAATCGTTAAATTTTTTAACGATTAATCAAGAAATTCATCGTTAATTTCCGCAGCCCTAATATATATATATATATATATATATATATATATAAATATATATGTATATATATATATATATATATATATCATCAATATGCATAATTCCCGTCGTCTGTATGTATGTATGTATGTATGTATGAATGGGTGAAGCCGTTTTATGAAATGCTGTTAGGTGGCGCTGCGATTTTGTATAAAATAGTATATGACGTCATTGTTTTATGCTTATATTTTAATTTTTGAAAAGGGAAAGATGTACAAATAGGAGTTGAGTATTTCTAATTACCGTATTATGAAACTAGCGTATCACCTGTCAAAAATGACGGAAGTTTTCAAAATAAATACATATCAGATTAAAAAATAACGTAATACAGAACTTTCATTTAGTTTTTTTAGTTTTATTTGTTTCATTTATTATCATATAGAACAGTTTTATGCGGAACATTCGAAAAGTGTTATTTTTGATGCAGTAATTTGGTGCGCTGCTTTCTAAAATTAGTAGCATTACATTTCCTTCGGGAATTATGTATATTGTGTTTTATGCTTATATTTTAATTTTTGAAAATGGAACGACGTAACCCATTTTGACAACTGTGTCTATCAGGTAGTCTTCACCCGTCACTAAATCATTAGCGGCGAATGCTACACAGCGGGTCAGCTAGTATATATATAAATGTATATATGGTATGGCATCTATCCGTCTACGACAGACAATAGATTTATCTTTATTATTTGCAGCTCTTGATGTGGCTGATGAGACCAATCCTTTAGTGGCAGTCTCGTCTGCATGTCACACATACGGATGCTGTGGGGCAGTGTTGCCAGGCCTTTCTCCTCGCTCTTTTCCCATCTGCTTCTGCCCTAATTTACTCCTCTGCTCTTAGTAATCCTTCTTTCACCTTCTTTCACTATATATTTATATATATACTAGAAATATACCCGCAAAAGCCGTGGGAATGTACTGCCTCAAAAGTTTAATTATGTAGTTCAAAATATGCCAATATTTTTTATAATTATTTTTGTGTATGATATAACTAAATTTCGTGATGAGCTTACTCTTGAGAATGCAACTTTCAGTTGGTCAGAAATATACATATAAAAAAGTTTTTCTCTACAGCTGAGAAATTTTACGTTATATAAATAGCGCTATGAAATTAATCAAATAATTCAATAGGGTATTAATTTAATTTAACATTCTATGCAGTGAGTCCTTGGATTATGACGGTGATCCGTTATCAGGAAACGTCGTAACCCGAATTTCAGCGTAAGTCGGAACATTATATATATATATATATATATATATATATATATATATATATATATATATATATGTGTTTGTGTGTGTGTATGTGTACAGTAAAAAAGTAAGTCCAATGACCGATGGTTGTAGGGGGTCTACAATGTTTCCATTAGAGCTTACTCGGGGCTTGGTATACCTGGTGGAAGCCCAAATTCCCTTCCAAGTCAGCGCAGGACTCTTTGGCGTTAGTGATTTTTTCATTCTTATTGTGGCTTTGCGTGTTCTCGATCCCACGCCCCTCAACTTGTGAGGTGAGCGCACTTTTGGCATCGCAACCAGCCGATCAGTACGTACAGTGCTATAACAAAATGTTTCTGTTAATGAGATAAAAATAGAGAAAACAATTTCTTACCACTTACCACATGATAAAAAGTTAAAAAAAAACACGAGAGAGAGAGAGACGGTGTAAACTGTGCTGAGACTATGCGCCTTCCTCACCCTACAACACATCAAAGTGCATTCTTTCCGCCATATGCCCGAAACAAAAAGGCTGTTAAATATTTAAAAAGTAATTAAAAAGAGAAAACAATTTGATGACAAAAAAAAGTTTTAAAAAAACATAAATAAAAAACCCCGTAAAAAACAAGTTTTTGACTATAAATCCTTTATATACGAGACATAACTAAAAGAATATTTATTATAATACGCGGCGCACGACAAACCAAAAATTAAAAATTTTAGTTATGTCTCGTAAAACAAGTTAAATATAATGCGTACGATGGGCAATATATTTTTAAAAAGTATTGTCAATATAAAACGCACCGAATCGCGTAACAGGAAAGTATTAAAAAGGTCGTTCAATATAATACGAACCGCGACGCTCTATCTCAAAATTTAACATGATTATCTACATAGAGATAAATAGAGATAATCTAAAAATTCAATAATTTAATTACAGTACAATGGATCAATCTGAAATTTCGATACATCATTTTTATTATCGGCATGAGTCTGCCTGCAAAATTTCAGCTCGCTAGCTTACGAGGAATTTGGTAAAAAATCGATCCAAAGTTTTTTCGGCAAACAATCAACCAAACACCACGAGTTAATATAAAGTATTTTTAAAAAGTTGAAATAAATTGTAAATTTTTTTAAAAAATTTTGTGGGGGGCTCGTTCGTAAAACCACGAATAACATGTAAACAGGGTATGGGTTAACGAACGTTTCGGCAAAGAGCCTTCCTCAACGAACAAAAATGTACACAAGAGTCATTGTATTTACTACGGTAATAGAAATTAAATGAAGAAAATCAAATGAATCAATTAAAACAAATTAAATTACATGCAGAAAATGTTATGAATATTTTGTTCCATTTTGTCCCTTTACCAAAACGGATTCCATTATCTAATAGGATGCTTTTAAAAAAAAATCAGGTTTCGCGATATAAAACAATTTTTAAAAAAAAATTATATAATTAAGCCCACTATTTTACTATCCCTGTCTAATTTTTTCCGTTTTTGTTTCTGAATATTAGATAATTTATTTTCCAATTATATTTATATTAATCTATTTGCTTTAAAAAGTATGTAAAATAACGATGTAAAATTTAAGAAACAAAAAATGGTTTTGGTATCGTGGACAGAAATGTGTGGATATACTAAAATAAGATCGTTATATAAATTCAAATGAGTTATCAGGTTCATTTGAACTAAGTTTTCTCTAGATATATCCATCTCCCTAGTAACCAATGATTGACCTTGATCTATACCGTAACCCGTCATGGGTCGTTGGGGCACCATCGTGAACTGCACACTATCTCACGCCATTTGTCCCGGTCCTGTGCTGCCTTTGGAGAGTCGCTGAATGACAGGCCGGTCCACTCTTTGATATCGTCTTCCCATCTCTTCCTTTGTCTGCCTCTTTTCCTTCCTCCCTGGACTGTGCCTTGCATTATAGTCTTTGCGAGGCCTCCAGATCTTGTCACGTGTCCGTACCATCGTAGTTTCTTCTTCTTAATTGAGGTGAGAAGGTCCTCGAAGGGGCCAATGACAGCACTTATTTTGTTGCGGACCGCTTTCTTTGTGACGTACGCTGTTTAGGAGAGGTTTAATATCTTTCTGAAACATTTCATCTCTAGCGCATTGATTCTTCTTTGGAGGTCTGCGGTGAGCATCCAAGCCTCACAACCATAAAGGAAGACCGACTTTGCCAGATGTGCTTTAGATTACTCAATGCTGCCATTGTCTGGGCCAATCTGGCAAGAATTTCTGGCTTTGAACCTTCGTCGGATATTATGGCCCCTATATATTTAAAGGTGGAGACCTCTTCGAGTTTTTGCCCGTTTATCCGATTTCATTTGTGAATTTTCTATTTGCCATGACCTTGCTGTTTTGTCTAGTTTTGCAAGAAATTCTTTTATTTCGTCCTCGCTGCCAGCTAGGCCGTCTATGTCATCGGCGAAGTGTAGGTTGGTTATAATTCTCCCTCCGATGCTGACTGTTCCGACATGGTTTTCTAGCACATCTGTCATAATCCTTTCAAAGAAGAGGTTGAAGAGGATGGGGGAAAGTAAGCGTCCTTGTCTTACACCAACAGTGGTCTTGAACCAATGATTACATTGTTTTAATTTGGCTAATATACGAAAAGCGTTTTAGCTTAATATTACGTTTAATTCAGTCGTGATTAACTTTATTAAGTAAAGTAAAACGCAGAGTTTAAAAATCTAACGACTTAAGTTTAAAAAATCCGACCCACATCTTAGACTGTTTAAAGAAATGAAATATTTGTTAAAGCAGGTATAAGATAAGGAATTACAAACCCTCCTCTAAAAAGGCAATAGCTACTTATCTCAAAGCCTTATTAAACTTAATTTAAAATGTAAATGTCATGTAGTTTCCAAAAACGACTTTTAAGAAACTAACACAGTCTTATTTGAAAATCTTGCAATATACTTTGCGCACCGTCTTTAGACAACAAAAGCTGTTGAATATAAAGTATATCAAAATAATAAAAGTGTGCACTTATTTTGCTTTACTCTCGAAATATTTTAATACGGCAATTACATTTTATCTCTATCTTTGTCTCTATAATGAACGATAATTTAATTTACAAATTTTGGAAAAAAAAATTATTTTAAAATAGGGATTCGATTTTTTTATGGATCCGTTTCCCTATAATACATTATATTTGTTTAATTCTACTCCATCTCCCTACCTCATTAGTTGTTTCTAGATAATGAAGAAATTAAAATCCGCGTTTGTTTTCTCAAGATTGCGTCTGTATATAAAAGCTTGGACAATGATATTACATTTTTTTTAAAAACATGTTTATTTTACCTCCCCGGCTACAAAGGAATGGACATGTGATATTCCAGTGGAAATAAAATCGTATATCTTAAATAATGAAATTTGAGGAACCTAAACAATAAATTTACAATCTGATTCCCACATGAACTAAATAAACTTAATTATTTCACACATTTATTCCCAAATGTACTCAATATACTTAGTAATACAATTTTTCAAAATATATCTACCCACCCCCCCCCCTCGTAACTCAAAAAGCGTATATATTTACGACACTATGTCGTAACACAATAGCAAGTACTACAATATTTGTAACAGTATCCGCATGTAATAGATAGAGAGCGTATGGCACTTCCCCCTCAAAATGGCAATAGTTACCTACTCCATAACGCCAATAAAGTAAATTATAAAGGTTATAAAGTAAATAAATAACAAAATTATATAAGTTATTCTTTACTTAACATGTACTTAGACTTGTGGCATCTATTTCAACATACAATTCACTCACTTTTTACATAATTAGGTTTTTATTAAATGTTTAGATAAGAAAACACAACATAAAGAAATTAGCAATTTTATAACCACATGTAAAATAGTAAAACTTATACATTGAGTGACAAATGTAATGAAAAATATTTAAGGCATCTTTAATAAATAAATAACCTGTAAAAAGGTCAATGCTTTGTACCACAGAGCCAAACCAAATATAAATGTTATTATTGTATCGTATTATAAAATAAAGACACAGTTCTATTTAAAATGCGTACACGAAAAAATGCGCACCGTAAATAGAGATTTTGAAAGAGCTATCTAACAAAAAAAGATTTTAGAAAGCGCACCGCTCAATATGAAGTCTTAGAAAAAATACTGCACCAAAAAAAACCCACTCTTTTTGAACGTCCGACTTAGGTTGTTCAATTTGGAAATGAGATTTAACTTTCCTCTCTTTGTCTCTACATTTTCTGATTTTTTACTTAATGGCTTTCGGGCAAAAGGGACAGTTATAAAAACCATACTAAAACCATCTGAAGGTTAAAAAAAAACGTCCAGGCAAATTTGGTCCTTGTCCGTTATTTTTTTTTCCGTGAAAGCGGGACACAGAGCAGATACAAACATACAAACACAACTAAGCCTTATATTATATATATATATGCATATATATAATGGGCCGCGGTGGTCACTCGGTAGCGCGCTGGACTGCCGAACCAAGGCAGAACGAAGTCACGTGTTCTATTCTTGGTGCTGGCAATGCCCCAGGGGCAGTGCGGTAGCCACGCAATCCCTTCTCGTTAGTGGTGGCTAAATAAAACTTGTGAACGCTCCTTCACTTGTCCCATAGTCCATCATGGACTGGAAAGGGGGTTATATATATATATATATATATATATATATATATATATATATATATATATATATACTAGAAATATAACCGCACTTAGTAGCGGGAGTGTGCTGACCCTTTTTCCCAGTATTAGTTGCTGGTTATACAATTTTTATTTGCAAAGTTATATTTCAGAATCATCTATTAGTTAAAATCTAATGGGAAACAGAGATATTCCCTTTTAAGGAAAAAAGTAATAAATATAACTGAATATATTTAAGAAAAAAAAGAGAGAAAAAGAAACAACATACACAATTATTTAATTTTTACCATTTTACCACCTGAGTTGTTTTCACTTAATGCAGTGCCCTTTAACATTAACTTACTATTTAAAAGATATATGATTTATTAAATAATGAATCTTGTCGATCATAATAACTAAATTTACTATTTCATTCCCACTTGTACTAAATAAAATTAACTTATATGTTTTCCGAAAGATTTCTACCACCCTCGTCACTCAAAAATTTCATATATAATTACGACACTGAATAGTAACACAATTGTAAGTAATACAATATTTGTAACTGCGTCTATGAGATAAAGAACATATGGCACTATCCCTTAAAAAGGCAAAAGCTACATAACTCATAGCGCCAATAAACAAAATCATAATTGTACTTTCTAAAATACTTTTTTTTAAAAAAACGTCGTATTAAAATGATATCAAGAAAATTTGCACACCATATTTAGACAATAAAAGATTATAGAAAGCTCGCCGCATAAAATAAAGTCTTGTTATGACGTAAATGTTCTGAACCACAATAACTCTTCCTTTGGACGTATTCATATTAACTGTAACGGGGCAATAATATTTTATAACAAATTACGACTCTAAATTGCACGATTTATATTTACGGTTTTTATGCAATGTGTATAATTTCAAAAATGAATTCTTTTTTTTTGTTGTTCCCTATTTCTGATAAGGCATCATATTTGGTAAATTATATTCAATACACACGCACCAGATTTTGTTTCTGAAAAAAAAATATATATCTAAAATTTAAAAAAAAAGCAACATACGTCTGTTAATAAGCACATCTGAAAAATGATTAAAAGTAACTTTATAATGGCCTATGTTATTCCGACTACATAGAAATGAACATAACATGTTCAATTCGCAATTTATATTAATTAAGCGTTTTCAGGATCACTTTATTAAATTTAGTCAACTTCTGTTAATACGTTCGGCAGCGAAAGTTATAATGAATAGTATATATATATATATATATATATATATATATATATATATATATATATATATATATATATGTATAGCTTATGTAAACTGTTTTAAAGTGTAAGTTAATTGACGTATAGCGCCAATAAATTAAATTATAGATCTAAATGTTATTTATGAAATGTACTTTATAACATACTTGAAAGAAACTTAAGCAGTCGTATTAAAAGGAATTCAAGAAAATGTGCACACCGTATTTAATAATACAATAATAATAAATGGTTATAGAAATATTCTGGCTTAATAAAAATTCCGCTCATAACAACTGGACCAAAAATAACTAATCTTTTGTAATCTATTCATAGTTGTTCTAACATGGAAATACTATTTGAATTGATATATTTGTGTCTACATTTACGATTAAAATTTATTGCTGTATGCAATTGGTATAATAACATAAAGGAACGAAATACTTTTTTGAGTCACTTTCATTGCCCAACAACATATTTTGTTTCTAAAAAATAAAGAAATTATCTTCCAAATTAAAAAAAAATTTTAAAGTCAAATGTCTGTTAAAAAATGAATGGGAAACAATGACGTTGGTTGATTTTAAAAATGACCTATGTTAATCCAACTACAAAGGAATGAGCATAACAAATTCAATTCGCAAAAAAAAATATTAAGCGTTTTCAGATTCACTTTATTTAGTTTAATCTACTATGTAAATAGGTCCAGTAGCCTAAGTTTAAATTAAGTGTATAGATTATGTAAAAGGCAATAGCTTATGTAAAAGACAAACAAAATATAAATGTTATATTAATAGGACACAGCTGAAACTCAAAAATTTCATATATAATTACGACACTGCATCCTAACACAATTGTAAGTAATACAATATTTGTAACCGCGATATGAGATAAATGACATATTATGGCACTATTTCATAAAAAAGGCAAAAGCTACATAACTCATAGCACCAATAAACAAAATTATAAATTAAAAAAAAAGATTCAACAGTCTGTTAATAAGCGCATATGAAAAATGATTAAAAGCAACTTTAGAAATGGCCTATGTTATTCCGACTTCAAAGGAATGAACATAAGTTGTTCAATTCGCAATTTTATATTAATTAAGCGTTTTCAGGATCACTTTATTAAATTTAGTCAACTTCTGCTAATACGTTCGGTAGCGAAAGTTTATAATGTATAGTGTATATATAGCTTATGTAAACATTTTTAAAGTGTAAGTTTATTTGACATAAGCCATCGCTTTCCACATAAAATAAACTCGCTACATCTATGTTTTTTTATATTAAATGTCGAGTTATGAATTATATTTTTTTAAAAATAGAAATTTCATTTGCTCATGTAAAATATTAATACAATACATCGACTCTCTGTTATTAGTATTAGTCTTATAATGTTTGAGTGATGTCCCTTACATGTTGAGTTCCGTTTTAGATACAGAAATAACACAACGCTACTGTAGATGGCTTCTCGTCGTGTTGTATCATTATCAACATCGGCTAAATCTACTTCATTGGCGACGAGGATTAATCATCCACTAAAAAGAGCACATGCCTACTTAAAAGATCAAGCATGCGTAGAGCATATTGCTAAAGTATTTATGGATAATGGCTCTATATGGCCAGATACATGATTTAATTCTAGTGAAGAAAACATGTCATGATATTAGATAGTTCAGATTCTACCTGTAAGCTAACGGACGTGACGATAGAAGCCAAAAAGAGAGCTGTTTTGTTAACAGTCATAGGGCCTCAACATTTAGGCTATTAAAGGACTTAAGTGGCACCATCTAGTCCAGCTACCAAGAGCTTTAACGAGCTGAGCAAACTCCTCACAGATCACCATGCGCCCGCACCACCAAAGTTCCTGTGTCGAAGCCAGATTTGACGGTAGCACTCGTCAACCAAACGAGTCTATATCAGAATATGTTGGCAAGCACTACGTCATCTAAGTGAATTCTGTGAATTCGCGCGACACCCTGTCTGACAAACTATGAGAAAAGTTTTGTCACCAGGTGTGAACAAGTCCTGATATGCAGAGAAAGTTTAGCGTCTCTGACGACAGACTACGATTGGAAAAAGCAATACACACTATGCAACTCATCTCCAGCAGTCATCGATGCGGCTCAGAGCTCTGCACGCCTCAGCGATCCCATGCAGTAGACAGCAGGTCAGTCCACAACACCAACCCCATCAGAGCAGTATCACCTTATGCTAACACAGCCTGCATAGTTCAAATCCTAGATCTAAATCTAGTAATAATTATCAAAAATGTCCATCGATGCAACGGTCCCCATGCATCTCATCAGTGCAAATTCAAGTCAGCAACTTGCTATACAGTGCGGTAAGCAAGGTCACATTGCCAAGGCCTGCTTTGCAAAGTCTTCGTCTGTTGCTAGATCTAGCCAGTCAAGACAGTACCGGCAACCAAAGGCAGCACTATGTTAACTGTCACCATCACCAAGACAGCCTAACCCAACCAATGAACCACTCTACCAGTGAAAATGCTCAAACTGATCCGCAGCCGGAGTTCAACCTGTTCTCTGTGAATTCAACAAGTCATGCTACCCATCAACGTACGCAGTTGTATCCAAACGTAAGAGCATCATCTTCCAGCTAGACACGGGAGCATCTCTAACCGTCATCACAAAGAAGGGATTTGACGCTGTCACAGGAGGATCATGTCCTCTACAACCAAGTCACAAGTGCTAACAACATACACAGGTACAATGTTCGAGTGATAGGAGAGTGATAGGTTCATATATAGACTATAATGGTCAAAGTGTTTAAACTTCCTCTTCTTGTGTTGAAGGAAACGACCACCATTACTAGGAGGAACTGGTTAGTTGATCTTAAGTTAGACTGGGGAGTATATTTTCAGTGAACAAACAAGAGAATCTAGTTTTACTTCAATAGATAAAAGTTTTATCTGAAAATGAAGGTGTCTTAGTAGTCAGGATTACTAAATGAATAGGACAGTGAAGATAAGCATTAAAGATACAAATCCAAGATACTGCAAAGCTAGAGTTTCCACATATAGCTAATGAGTGGATAAATTGAAACGAGAGCAAGCAGATTAGAAGCTAATGTGCATCATAAAGAAGGTAGTACCTATTCTGATTGCAACGCCACTTGATGCCAGTGTAAAGAAGGTATAGGTTCTGTAAGATTATGATGTGGAGACTATAAAAGCTACACTGAATAAGCACATAGCAGAATAGGTTACCCTATTCATAACACAACCAATGAGGATATTTCTTTCTATTTGAAGTTATGAGCAGAGCGACGAAATTCACTGAATTAGACATTAGATCAGTGCTTGCGTGCACTCAACTCGCAGCGTCATCCGATTCAAAAGTCTATCACGCGAATAAACACCCATAGTGAGCACTATACCATGAGTGAAAGACTATGTTTTAGTGGATATCATCATGCCTGAATTTACAGGCTGTCATGGACAGTACATTATCAGGACATTCCAATGTTTGTGTATACATTGAGACAATTATACACTAACTGGTAGAATGACACTGAACACATCTTCAAATACACGAATGATAAGTCTTGAAATAGTCGGT
>CALYLW010001001.1:417434-430522 GCA_944989445.1 Ampullaceana balthica | reverse complement strand
AAAGTAGCTGAAGCTACTGGATGCATAAAAACTTTCGATTTTAGAGCTTGGCATGCAAGCCCATAATTATCAATGCTTACAGCTAAATTAGTCCAGATTAATAAAACATACACCTGACAGTGAATGGATAAAGTAAGACCTCAAGGGTAGAAACAGCTATGTGACATTTTTGAATTTGTTTTAGCTATCCCCTGTATCTGATGATAAAAAATAGAATGTTCTGAATGATGTTTATGAAAAAATTATGGATCTGAAACTATTAAAACTTAAAATCTATTTAGTTAATTTATAAGAAATCTGTATAATTTTGAACTTTGCACGACTTTCATATCTCAAAACTACAAAAAATGTGACATACCCGTTTCTTCCCTTGAGCTCTTCATAAATTATGTACATGTCACTTTACGTACTATATGTGATCCGCATTTAATATGAGAAATGAATGACTTCAAACTCTTTCATGTTGCCAACTATTGCAAGATATGCCTTTCATCCACGCCTTGATTCGTTTTACTGACCCTTCTTTCTACCAGGCATAGTGAGGCTATTTGGTTAATGTACTTACAATCTAATCTAAGTAGAGGCGGTTAAAGTCAAATTTGAATAATGTATAAAAACACGTATAATACATTATTAGGAGGTTTTGGTGAACTGTCTTCTGCAGTTGAATTTGAATTAATGGCTAACTGATTCATTTTTCTTTAAATGGGATATAAAATCATACTTTTGACCAAAAAAATTGTTTTTAATATAAATTATGTCCAAAAAGTTTTAGTTTAGCCTAACTACGAAATGGAGTAATCGAAATAACAAGTAATTGCTTTAAAAAAAAATTCTCTATTTTTCAATATTAAACTTTATCGCCAACACTGCTGTTAATTTGTGTTAAAGTGGATAGTGCAAATAAAGCTCGATCTAAAGTTTACCAATCTCGTATCTTCATACTTTTGATGTGCTGAATGAAATTTTAGCGTGAAGGACACAGCTTGGCACTGGGAAATTTATGAATCTTCACTTTATGCATACAGCTTACCTGAGATGATTTCGAGCTGGTATTCAGTGTATTCCTCTCTATTAAAAGAGTTTCCCACCAAGATTAACTGGCTTATTTTAACCGGTGATGATGTTAGTTTTAAACTTTTTAAAACTAAAATTTAAAAAATTGCTTGTGTGTGTTTTTGTTTAATTTACTCTTTAATTTCAAACCACAATTTTAAAATTGACGCTCAATAAATCCCGCAGCCATCCAAAACTACCAGATAGTAAATAGAATGAGCTGTAAACTTGATGCATACCTTGTTCACAAGATAGACCCCGATATCCATCGATGCAACGGAAACAATGACCATTGCTAGAATCGCATTTCAGTTCTTTACAGGTTTGAGGACATTTTTGTGAACAGTCATATCCAAAATAGCCAGTAGGACAGCCTGATTGGTAAAAAAATATTTTTTAATGAATGACAATTGTTTTGTTTTAAACTGTTATTAAAATGAAATTGATTTGATATATATATATATTGCTTTTTTGTGAGTTATTTCAATTACATGTTGAATAGGTTATCATTAAATCACAGTATAGGGGAAAAATAATTTGAGCATTCGTTTAATTGACAAACGATGAACACCTTTTATTGTGATCTTTTAAATGTGTGTCGCTCATTTTGAACATGCTTAATTTCATTACTAAGGTTTTTGCGTATTACGTCTCAATATATATATATATATATATATATATATATATATATATATATATATAATATATATATATATATATATATATAATATATATATATATATATATATATATATATATATATAATTCTCTTCATGGGACCATGCCAGGCAAGCAAGCTGCAAAGTATGTGCAACCGAGCGTGACGAATGACCCTCGCTCGGGTCAACTAAACACTGTTGGCAAGCCTGGTGGGATGAAATGAAAAAAAGGGGGTGGGAGTGGGTGGCAACAATGCACTTGCGTTCACTTGCATTGTTTCATTCACAGTAAATGTGAGATTCGTAGTGTACTGGTTATCACGTCCGCCTCATACGTCGATGGTCTTGGGTTCAAGCCCCAGCGAAAACATTGTTTTTTTTTAATTTTTAAAAATGTCTGTATGTGCCCGTTCTTTTAACCCCTTTATTGCCAACACTAGCTGACCCGCGGCGTAGCATACGCCACTGATGATTTGAGTGACGGGTGAAGACTTCCTGAAAGACACAGTTGTCAAAATGGGATGGGTTTGGGCAAACGACTGTGAGTGAATGAAAAGAAGGAACTCTGGAGAGACCCGCGGCGTAGCATACGCCGCAGACTTGCTCATAATAGACAGTGCAAAGAACGGATGGGGGGTGAGAGTACAGACACAAAAAGCAGCACAAAGTAAGTAAGAAATAGCGAGTAAACATGGAGACAAGCAAACTGAGGTTGTTGTTACCCGCCTCCCATTTAATACTACCATCCCTTAAACATAAACTCTGATTCACCGACCCTAGCGAGGGTTAGTCATGTTTAGGGTTGTTAATTGCAGTGTTGTTGATTTTTTGTTTTTTTAAACCGATTATCGATTATGTAACTATGATTTTAAACCGATTATCGTTTTATAGCTGACTTCATAGAAGTTAGGGGTGTACCGAATTTTGCCTGCAAACGTCTCGAAACCAACAATGAGTTGGCAGTCCCACCCCCCCCCCACCCCACCGTCGTTCACTCGCGTTGTTTTGATTTTTCCGTGCTGTAGTTTGTGTCCGTTATTTCTCCCCTTTCTTTGCACTCTCCATGAGCAAGTCTGCGACGTATGCTACGCCGCGGGGCGTCTAGTATATATATAATTCTCTTCGTGGGACCATGCGAGAAACCACGCAAATATGTGCAACCGAGCGTGACGAATGACCCTCGCTGGGTTCAAGCCCCAGCGATAACATTGTTTTTTTTGTTTTTTTAAATTTTTTACAATGTCTGTTTGTCCCCGTTATTTTACCCCTTTATTGCCAACACTAGCTGATCCATGGCGTAGCATACGCCGCTAATGATTTAGTGACGGGTGAAGACTTCCTGAAAGACACAGTTGTCAAAATGGGGCGGGTTTGGGCAAACGACTGTAAAAGAGAATGGAGAGACTCGCGGCATAGCATACGCCACAGACTTGCTCATCATAGACAGTGCAAAGGACAGATGGGGGATGAGAGTACAGACACAAAAAGCAGCACTAAGTAAATAAAAAAGCGAGTAAACGTAAAGACATAAACACTGAGATTGTTTTTACCCGCCTCCCATTTATTACTACCATCCTTTTAACATAAATAGTGATTGGGCCGACCCTAGCGAGGGTTAGTCACATTTAGGGTTGTTAATTGCGTGTTGGTTTGTTTGCTTTTTTAGTTTTTGTTTTGGAAATCCCTTTATCGATTATGTAAATCCGATTTTAAACCGATTAACGTTATATAACTGACTTCATAGAAGTTAGGGGTGTACCGAATTTCGCCTGCCAATGTCTCGAAACCAACAATGAGTTGGCAGTTACGCCCTCCCCCCCCCCTCCCCACCGACGTTCAATCGCGTTGTTTTGATTTCTTCGTGCTGTAGTTTGTGTCCGTTCTTTCGCGCCACTTTATTTACACTCTCCATGAGCAAGTCTGCGGCGTATGCTACGCCGCGGGGCGTCTAGTATTAAGTACTGTGAACGTGCATCGAAAATTAAGCTTAGAATTCTAGTAGATGTACCTGTGTGACAGTTCGGTGGATCGTCAAAATCAATGCAAACTGAACACGAGCCCATCTCCACGTGACACTGTGAAGCACAAAGGTCTCCACATATATTATTACAGTCTAGGCCCCAAGATCCAGGAACACACTCTGTGGCAGGTATTTAAAACAAACAATATATATTGGTATCTCATTGCAAAAATATGTTTACTAAAGTCAGTCACATACTAAACTTGAGAAACAGTGATAACCTAACAATCATAGATTGGAAATCATACAGAAAATACGGGTGAATTTCAAAATTACTGTCGCTAGATAAAAATGTGATATTTTTTCTTTCATTTAGGAACTAACTATAAAAAGCATGAAACATATTTGACCATTTTTTTAGCTAGGATGTTACCAAAATATAAAGAAAATAACAACAACCAATGTGTTACAATAATGAGAAAATATTTTAAATTTAGTTTCGAAATATGAATTTTTTCCTAGATTTATTCAAATTTATTGTCCTATTGGTAACACAAATCTGCCCAATTTTGTGTGTCATGTACTGTATCACTTACTGTAATTAATGTGGTTGTTATGGTATGAATGCTAATTTATTACTTATATGTATGTCAATACATTCATGTAAAGCGCCATGAGCCCAGTTCTTTACTGGGATACAGCGCTATATAAATTATCAATTTATTATTATTATTATTATCGTTATTATTAGTCGAGAATGATTTTTTTTAAAAACATATTAAATAGCTTAGTAAGTTAATACTTCTTCTAGATTTTGATTGTCGTATTGAATAAAGTAATAAAGCCAATACAATATATTGTATAACCTAATTTAATTCATAGCTGAAGAAATTACTACACAGCAAAATTTTAATATAGAGTCTATTTATTGTAAAATAATTACACCAAACTCATCCCCACTTATTGTAGGCAGTATATATAGACCTCCGAATACAAACCCAGAATACATGAACAATCTTTGTAGTCAATTAACTTTCATAAAAGAGAATAATAAAAATGCAGTTATATGGATTATGGGGGACTTGAATCTTCCAGATATAAATTGGAAAAATTATACAATTGATAACCATCAAACTAACAAAGAAATTAATGAACACTTCCTAGACACTATAAACAACATAAACATAGAACAGATAGTAAAAACAGCAACAAGGAAAAATAAAACACTAGATTTATTCCTAACAAATAGACCAGGACTAGTGTTAGACTATAAAATAATTCCAGGACTGTCCGACCATGATATTGTTAGGGTCACCAATACAATAAAAACGAAAATTAATAAGATACCTAGAAGAATAATCTATATTTGGAATAATTGTAATTCAATAAAACTACACCAATCAGCGGCTAACTTCCAACAAACTTTCCTAAGTAAATTTAACACAAATAGTCCCAGTAGAAGAAATTTGGAAAGATATAAAAACAAATGTAAAAACTATAATGGATGAGAATGTTCCAACAAAACTAACATCAAATAAAATTAACAAATGCTGGTTCAATTCTAGATTGAAAAAGCTATGCAAACTAAAAGAGAACTTATTTAAGAAATATAAAGCTACCAATTCATATAGGATACACAAAAAATACTTAAAGATTAAACACTTGACACAAAAACTTAGTCGGAACCTCCAAAATGAATATATAAACAATGTAATTACCAAAGATAACAATAAAAACTTATGGTCCTTTATCAAATCTAAAAAAATGGAACCTTCAGGAATAGCCACACTAAAAGGCTCAAATAATAAAACCTATAATGATAATGAAACTAAAGCTAATATCCTTAACACATATTTTGCATCATCTTTTTCTGCCTCAGGCGACAAGGAAGTTTTAATAAATTTAAATAAAATGGAGGAAATAAGTAACATAACTGTAGATGAGATAGGTATACATTCATTCCTAAAAAACTTAAAAATAAACAAAGCTACTGGCCCAGATGATTTGCCTGCAAGATTATTAAAAGAACTAAGCAATGAACTGTCCCCAATCCTTGTAGTTCTCTTTCAAGCCTCTCTAAACCAGGGTAAAGTGCCCCAGGATTGGAAATTAGCTAATGTAAGTCCACTCTTTAAGAAAGGGGATAAATCAGACCCTGGTAATTACAGGCCTGTATCACTTACTAGTATCACCTGTAAATTACTAGAACACATAATATATAGTAGAATAGTTAACCACCTTGACAAATATAATGCCCTATGCCCACATCGACACGGCTTTAGAAAAAACAGATCATCTGAAACACAATTAATAGGTTTAATAGATGAACTATCAAATGGCTTGGACAAAAATGATCAAATAGATACAATATTACTAGACTTCTCAAAAGCATTTGACAAAGTTCACCACCTTAGTTTACTTAAAAAACTTAACTACTTTGGAATCTCAGGTTCCTTACATCACTGGATCCAAGACTTCCTTTTGGGCAGGGAGCAAACTGTAATAATTAATGGATCTAAATCTGCACCAATAAAGGTTAACTCAGGAGTTCCACAAGGAACTGTGCTAGGTCCCTTACTCTTTTTAATTTATATAAATGATTTACCCAACAACATCTCAACAGGTACAAAAGTTAGGCTATTTGCTGATGATTGTATAATCTATAGAACAATTAAATCAGAACAAGATAGCAAAATTTTACAAAAAGACTTAGATGAATTGATAAAATGGGAAACTAACTGGAGTATGTCTTTCCATCCAGAAAAGTGTCAACTGTTAAGAGTAACAAAGAAAAAGAAACAAATAAATTCAAAATATTACATTCATGGAAAAGAACTGACCCAAACTAAAGATGCAAAATACTTAGGAGTCTTAATAAATGAGAAACTATCATGGAATCCCCATGTCAATGAAGTTATTAAAAAATCAAACAAAACCTTAGGCTTTATAAAAAGGAACTTTAACAAATGTAATAGAGATATAAAACTAAAATGCTACCTCACTTTGGTGAGACCTGCACTAGAATATGCATCTTCTGTATGGGACCCATCCACCAAAGAAAACATTGATAAACTAGAACAAATTCAAAAAAGAGCTGCCAGATTCATTACTGGAGAATATTCGAAACTGACAAGAGTAACACCATTAGTTAAATCATTAAACCTTGAAACACTAGAGGATAGAAGAACCAAGAGCAAAGTAGTAATCATACATAAAGCAATTAATTCTAATTTAGAAATACAACACAAAGATAACTTAATACAACCCTCAGATAGACATAAGGATAAAAACACCTTTCTTATTCCGTATGCAAGAACAAACACATACAAGTTTTCCTTCTTCCCGTCCGGAATTCGGGCGTGGAATGGGTTGCCTGAAGAATCCAGGAAAACCAACACTTTATCAACATTTAAATCTCTAATAAAAATGCAGGACTAAACACAAACCATAGATAAGCGTAGGACGCAATAATCTTCTGTATAGAAGGAGCGTCTGTAAACAGATAAGATAAGATAATTTAAAATAGCATTTAAATAAATTCAATGTTATCACGCTACCATACAGAGCATGGGCCGTCCATAAATGACGTCACACGATTTTTGCTGATTTTTTACCCCCTCCCCCCCCCTCGTCACGCGTCGTCACAAAAACTTAGACCCCCCTCTAAAAATATGTCACAAATCTTTGCCCCCCCACACACACAATTATTTTCTATTTGAAAATAAGTATGTTTCAAATCACTTTCATTGTCATTTAAGTATTTATTATTTATTTAGTGAAGTTCTAAATTGTAATATCGTAACCCGCATGAAGCATTTTTTTAAAATGTTTAACCGAGTCTTCAGAAAACAACTGTGTTAACATCCTTAGATTATATTTTATTTTAATGCATACAAATTAAACATTGACTATTAATCATCATGGTTAACGTCTTTGTTTAGAAAAAAAATAATTTAAAAATAACATTTTTAAAATTTATTTTTTAAAAATCCCTCAATTGACTGACGGGCATCCCGTAAGAAAGAGGTCGGGCGAACGGAGGTAACTAACCTCATCTGGGGTCAAAAAGGGAATTCTTGGGGGTAATGCAGACTCATTTGGGACATATAATATCCGCTACAATCCACTAGATATATTAAAATACGTCATGTGTACGTGTACGCTTGGAACATATGCCCATTATTGAACCGGTTCCTTCCAGAAAATGAATTTTTTTTTAAAATTTGACTATGTAGATTTCTTGCCTACGTACTATACGAAGACACCTACATCTACCCTACTTTCATTTATATTGACACGAGTGACAATAATCTTAATCCACATGACTTGTCTGTAACAAGTATCCTTTCTGTGATATTTAAAATTAATGCCTTAAAAACTGAGCTAAGAAGAAAAGTTGTTTTTTGCTCCTCTCGAATTGCGATGTCAAGAATTTGATGCATTAAATAAAGTTAATGAATAGTTGACTAATTTTAAATTGGCTCATTTACCATTATATCTAGAACAGTGCTTCTCAAACTTTTTAGTATGGCGGACCGGCAGGAATTTTTCCATTGCATCAGGAACAAGTGCACTATTTTCCATGCACTGCAATTTTTTCGGTCCTTTTTTGAGAACACCTGTGGACCGGCAGCGGATGGCCCACGGACCGGCACCGGTCCGTGGACCACCACTTTGAGAAGCACTGATCTAGAAGACTAGAATGGCCAGGGGCGTTTGACCAAAAACCAATCAAACAATTATATCAAAATTAAAACGTTTTTAATTTTTTCAAATAGATTCCATCCCCCCCCTCTTCCCCTTTTAAGGAAAAAGGATATTCCGTGTCGTTTTAGACTGAAAATATCTACACATTATCCTATTTAGATCATTTTTAGACACTTGTCATGCTTGTAAAATTCATCAGTAGCACTTTCGCTAACGACGCTCCCCCAAATCCCCGAGTCATGTGAGCAGGACCTAGAGTCTGGAAGCTTAACACACACATAAACTTGTATATTTTGGCAAAAAAAATCGACGACTCCTGCCATGAGAGAACCAAACGGAGCTGTGGTTACATCACACATGCTTTGATGTCAACATCAAACGACGCAGTGTAACAATTTCATACGTTATCTTGTGGGTTTTCAAACTTAAGGATTATAATTAGATTTAATTTTCGTGTCTTGATAGCTTACGCCAACCAGCGTCTGATGGCCTACCGACCGGCACATTGAGAAGCACTGATTTTTTTTTAAAAAGTCATTAAATAAATTGTAAGCGACCAAATATTTCAGTGGAAGTTTTATTTAAAGTTACCCTTTTGATGTGACGTCCCATTTCTTCAACCCCCCTCCCTCCCCCTCGTCACGCATCGTCACAAAAGTGTGACCCCTCCCCCCCCCCTAGGTGCGTGACGTCATTTATGGACGTATCCACATCCTAAAACTTAAATTATCTTGTTATTTTCTTTAACGTCTCTTCAGAATTAAAACAGAATAGTTATTTAAATGTAAAGTCTATTTTTAAAAAAAAAGCTTAAATGACCAATACCTCCATAAGCCTCGACCTCACACATCGCTAGAACCGGGTTTTCTTTATTCAATCTTATCCTCAGTCCATTTACAGGAATGATATTCTCTCTCTCTGTCACAGTTACATCGAATAACGAAATCGATGTAGTACTGTTATCTTGGTATCGAAAAACTGTTCCGCTGGAATTGAAACTCTCGATACTAAACTTATTCAATCGTAGACCACAAGCCCCGATGCAACCTGAAGCTGTGAGAAATGCAAATTTCTCATTGAGATACAGTTGTATTTTGCAAATATTTTTATTTGATCTAATATAATAATTATTGGGGCTGCGGAAATTATCGATTAATTTCTCGATTAATCGTTAAAATTTTTATCGATTAAATATCGATTTAAATAATTTTAATCGCTAAAAATTCGATTAAAATTTAAGAAAAATATTTATGATATTTTTTAAAACTTTTAGTAAATAAATAATTAATTATTAATAAATAATAATAATTTATATTATATTTTTTTACGTACAAACATCTCCCGCGTAATATTAAAATTTATTTTATTAAGCTATGTGGACCGGCAAAAACTAAAAAAAAATTGTGGACAGACAGGAACGAAAGCAAGTTAATAAAAACGTGGCGAAAATGGCTGACACCCACAGTGCAGGGAAACAGGGGATATAACTCAAGAAAATTATTAGAAAAGTTAATTACCTGTTTTTGTTACTTCCCTTGAAATTTTCAGTTTAATGACGTCATAAATTTCTATTTTTGGCTTTACTCGAAATTATCGATTAATTAATCGATAACTTTTCCAAAGTAACGATTAAATTTAAATTAATCGATAACAGCCCTAATAATTTTTTTTTCAATTTCTTTGATTATAGAGCGTTTGACTCTTTAACGAAAAATAAGATAAGTTTTTAAACAATATAAAATATGTATTAATTTATTTATTTTTAATCAGGGCGTTGCATTATTACCGTATATTGATTTCAGTAGAAAGAGATGTAAATCAATATTGACTTTTTTGTGTTTTGTAAATAATGAAAAGATAATTTAAAACTCAGTTTTTCCACCAATTAGATTAGCACACGGCTTTGGATATTTATTAATACCTAAAATAGCTTAGCACACGATTAATTATTGTAATTGTTCATATGGATTATTTGCCGCATTAATACTAGATAAACACTTACATGTTACCATGTGGTTATATAAAAGTATCGTAGTGAGTACATGTGATAGGCCAAACGTTACATTCCAGCTTGGATTGGTATCGACTGAACTTGTACACATGCAGGTGTCGCTCGAAGATACAGCAGAGGTTTTACCGTCAACTGCTTTAATAGCTGTTGCTGTAGTATTAGACGTTTGACACGAAGAAGTCTGCATCGCATGTTGTTTTAATGCAACGTTTCTCCCTGAAAGACGGTCAATAGTTTCTTTCATTAAAGACAATTCCCTTTCAACGTATTCTCCTGTTATTACTACCTGTGTATTATGCACTTAAACATATAGTACTTTCACTAAGGGGCCGCCCAAAGGGGGTTGAGGGGGTTTAACAAAGTGTGACAGTTTGTGCCAGGGGGGAGGGGGGTCTTGCCATGTGTGACGTTATGCTGTTTTATATTAAATTTTAATTATGTTGTTAATAAAAAACACAATTTTTTTTCGAAAGTGTGACGTAATTTAGGGGGGGGTCCGAGATTTGTGACAGTTTGTGACAGGGGGAGGGGGAGTTAAAAAATGGTAAAAAATAGCGTGACGTTCTTTGCAGACAGCCCCTATTCCTTTTTTTTTCAGCTGAAAATTTGTAATAAAAATTAGTTCCAATGAGATTTATTAGTGCAAACGTGCTGGGTTAAAATTCCCTGGGTGAATTTTCTTTTTTCCTTTCTGTTTTAATTTTGTTTTTCCTTAACATTATATAACAACTCTTTTACGCACAAAGATTGTGCTGATAAGCTTTTTATAAAGTTTTAGATCTCAATTTTATATAAGACACAATTGCTTTATTTGGTTTTACTTTCCGAAAATGTGTTTTCAGTAATCTTCATTTAAGCTTTATTAGTTAAATATTGTAAAGAACGTCGCCACACGTTGTCTCCCTTGCTCAACCTCAACATCAACCAAGACGTCTACAATTCAAATAACTCTTCTCTTTATTTCTCATCAATTCTAGCTGCTTCACTTGTTCTGCACTCCGGTCTCCGTCCCGTCGACCCTCCCGTCTCCCCTCCAAATGCCCTTCTCCCATCTGCCCCCAGTTCCACCTTTTCCCCTCCGAATAAAAGAAGTCCAGTCCCAAAATTCTCCCCCTTTTCCATCGCTCCTCGATGTCCGACGTAACTTCTTCCGCCGACCTTATACTTTAAGACTCGCGCAGAGTCGGACCTGACTTTAAGACGTTCCCTAACATTCCTTTCAACTACGCAATAGCATCTGGTCCACATCCCCATCTAGCACCACCCACAATTCCCCCCCCCAATAGTCAATGACCCCTTTCATGTGTCCACCAGTGATGATCAGTCCCTTTGATCGCTATCTGTTCTCTCTACACCCCACCAAGCACCCGCTCAGATTTAAACCATCCCAGGTCCTATACAATATTCAGATGTAAATCATGAATGCAATATAATCGAAGAAAAAAAAATACGAACGAAATAAAATTATAATGTTAACATGAATGTTATTTTAGGCCTCATTAAATTTTCTGGGCATTACGCTTTACAAAAATTGTTACCAGTTATACAAAATAGGAAATCATCATTTGAACTACTGCTTTGAGTGCTATAATAGTTTTGAGACATCTCATCAGTATGGAGTTTTCTTTTTTCAAAAGAAATGGTTACTTTATTTATCAAAAATCTCATATTTCAATTGAAATTATCGCATAAAATATACAACAAATTCGACCTCACCTCCGTTAATGAAGAGAGAACATAACGATTTGATGCCTTGTCCTTCCATAACTATGGAAGTTGTATCGACCATTCCCTTGCACTGAATGTCCATTGTGGTATTGTTTATTAAGTAAATCTTCTTATCAACGCAGGTAGCATTCGATGATGTTCGTGTTGTAAATGAAACTGTTAAGCTCTGGGGAACGACTGCAATTAACAGAAAATAGATGAACACAAAATGTTACCGAACAAATTTAACCTAGTACCGCCATAATTTTTATTATAATATATTTATAAAAAAATTAGGTATAAAGAGTTAAGGCATCCATAAGATAATAGTTTCAAATATTTAGTTTTTCTAAATTTGTTGTTGATGAGTTATTGCATCTTTTACAAAAGTACTTAAGATATTTAGGTTACGGGGTAAGTGAGAAATGCGGTTCTTCAATAGAATGGTATCAATTACAATTTTAATCGACTGTGTCCTTTCTTGTATCTTTTTCATTTTAAGTAAAGCCTGATTTTATTTTCCAGAGTTTCTTAATGCGAATTTAATTCTAACACTGTATATAACTTTATTAAATTTTATTTTGCATGAATTTACCGCGTCGTAAACCTAAATCTTCTCTTTTAAATGTCAAGAAAAGTGTTGTGCATGTGTGATTGTGTGTGTGTGATTGTCTGTGTGTGTGTGTGTGTGTGTGTGCGCGTGTGTGTGTGTGTGTGTCTCTGTGTGTGTGTGTGTGTGTGTGTGTGCGTGTGTTTTTTTTCTGATCTTGACTAATTAAAAACTTAAGAATCTGAACTGGTAGCAAGTAATAAACAATGGAAGTGCTATATCCATTTAGTTATGTCCGGTTACAATTTCATTGGGAAACTCAAAAAGCAAACTTCCTTAAGACTTAATTCAATGGTTTCCACTATTCAAATATCCCCATACCCCAAACCACCACAAAATAGAAGAAAAAAATCAACACATCCTGTTTAACTCTTAGCA